>WEIT01041278.1:265831-279782 GCA_013389985.1 Dryoscopus gambensis
AGTTTGGGGCTGCCCCGTGGTTTCTCGATAGTTTCCGCCTTTTCCATTCTTCGAGCGAAAATCTTGGAAAGCGGCAGGGCCGGGCGAGCACGGCGCCGGAGCCGGTAACTTCGCTCTCGAGCTGTGGCGAAAGACTTAAAGCAAAAGGCAGCAGAGAAACCCAAGCGAAATACCAGCAACCCGTCACTTTTAACCCCATATTCACGCTGATAAAGGCGCGGGGGAGCATCTCAGGGCTCACCCCGGGGAACCTCAACCCCGCATGTCCTTGGGCACCGCGCCTTGCGCGGAGACCACCCCGGCACGGGCTGCAGGGGGGCTCTGCCGTGTGCGGGGGCTCGCCTGCCGTAAATGGGACCATTTATAGATCCCAACTGGCGGCTGCAGCACGAGGCACCGCGGGCGGGGACCGCCACAGGAGAGGGCGGCTCGCACATGCCGAAAAGAAAATCTCCGGGGAGTCAGGCGGGTGTGTTTTCACACCGGGGTAGGAAGGATGGCGGCAGGTGCGGTCTGGTTCCTGCACTCGGCGCAGTGGTACCTGCGCACCTTAATTATAGCAAATAAACTTCGGCGAGGGAGCCGGCATCAATAATTGTTTTACATAAAACACAGCAGTATGGAAATTTCTACCAACTAGAGCACACTGCACCTTTAAATTAGCAACTTAAACTTCCTCTAAGGTTCTTTCAGGAAAAGTCTTGGAATTCTTTCATTTGAAAACACATTTTGCATATGTAGCTTTCCCTCTCTTTTGCTTTACTGTGTCTGATAAGTAAAAAAAAGAAAAATAATAAAAATAGGGAAGTTACAATATTCAGTATTGCTGTATAATGCACAGAATGAGTTAGAAAATATTTCCTGTGTGATCTGTGACAGCGGCTGTGGTTTTGAGTACTATTTGCAGGAACTACGGACCCCTGCAGAGTTGCAAGGCTCTCATCTTGTCAACAATTTTGTATTAGGAATAAACAGATACACGAATCCTGCTGGAACTGGCTTAGTTTGCCTTGTGTCTTCACACAGGGAAATTTGAGCTTAGCACCTCATGCCCAGGGAAGTCCAGGCTTTGGACAGGGCTTGGACACCACCTCGGTGGCTGGAATGTGTGACAGGACCCGTGTTCATCCTGCCCGGGCACTGGGGCCTCACCTGCCTCTGTTGATGCCACCTTGCCTGGGTTCCTCTCATCCAGGGCTGAGTCACTGCATCGATTCCATGTGTAAAATTCCATGGAATATCGTGTCCCTTGGTGGAAGCAAATGGCAAGGCAGCCAAACCAAGGAGAGAAGCAAGCTGCCACTCAGAAGAGCGTTCAGACATTTGACACTCCGTGAATAGCTGGAGCTTTCCAAAGCAAGCACGTCGTACATCACAATGAAATCCTATAGCGAGAGCCCATCTTTGCCAAGATAAAGTTGCAGGCTTTTGTCCCAGCTTACATAATTTGTACTTTAATAAAGCTTTTGCATAAATCACAAACAGTCACACATCATCTATTCCACCAGGTCACCCGAGACACACAGAAAAAATACACGACAGGAGTTAAATTTTATCTATAAAGAAAGAAAGAGAAGGGTTTCTTTGACTACATCATTTTCTCCTAGACATGCAGGCATTTTTCCTAAGCTGAAAATGTTGAATATGTCATTGCACAGCAATCTATAGGAACAAAAGGGAGTCTGATATTCCTGTTCACTACAGGGAATGCTGGTTTTGTAACCATCAGTTTGTCCTTTATTGTTCGAGTATGATTTAGGTCTCTTGATGATATTATTTTTATTACTTGATCATTCTTACACAAGGACAACCTACTTTTTCTTGCTTTAATTGTCTACCATGTATATATGAATGTATATACTATCTATTATGTCTAAACGTATCTATGTATCTATATGGGATTATTTTTAAAAATTCTTCATTATCAGCATTAAAGAAGGGGTTGTTTGTGCTTCTTAAAAAAGGAATTCTAGGCCAAATTCATATGTATGAACACGATTTGAGTTATACGTGCAAACAGATGTAAAGGAATCTGTGGATGTAATTTATTCCGTAGGGCTCTGAGGAAAAGAGCATACAGATAAAGCACACTGTTTTACTTTATTTTATATCCCAATCTTCATTTTATTGTATTTTAATTCCAGAGGATTCATTTATAAAAGCACCTTCCCAAGGGTCGCCATGATAGGCCACGAGGACCCTGCTGTAGAACTACAGTGTAAAGTTGTGGTCCTGTATCAGCAGAAATAGTTTGACCCAATTAGCCTACACCTAACCTGAAATTTCCTTTGGGAACTGCTCCAGTGCAAGGTGTTCAAAGATGTCATAAACAGGGAAACACGTAGTGTTGCGTTCCACAGCAGTGGAATTGCTGAGTCCCATACCCAAAAGTGACCCTGGGAGTTTGGGGGACAGCACAGCAAATTGTCAGTCCTCTGGGTGACGGGAAAATCTAGTTTGGAAATCATGTAAAATTTGGGCCTCTATTCTAAAAAACACTTTGCAAAAAATACTGTTAATGGAATGGTAAAAAAAATTGATTAAAGCAATGGAAGACAAATTGTTACGCTACTGTTTTTATGTCTGGGTTTGTATATACGTGCTCTAAGTTTTTAGATGTTCACTTTTCACTAAATCATTATTTGTGTTTTCATATCAAAGTAATGTATGAAATACAAAACGATTTAGTACAGCTGTTGAAGAACTGTTAAAATAACTTATGGGGAAAAAACCTGTTTTCACTAAGAATGTACCTCGATGTCTCCTCTTACAGGCTGTTTGAGAAGCAGAACTGAACCAGTATCTTCTCTGTAATTTTACTCACATACTTTTGCTGATCTCATTGCTTACTCTTCAAGGTACAGCGTACACCTTGGCTGCTTGAAAAGTATTTGTTATATTCAGCTAAGATTTAGCTTTCTGATAAAGCAGGAAAATTTTGAAATACATACTATACATCACTGCCATAGTAAGTCCTGAAGATCTTGCAAACAACTTTGGGTTTAATACTGCTTATGACGTCATTTGAGATTTACTGTTCCTGTTCCATGGAGATATTTTTGGGGGAATTGTCCTGTTAAATCAGTTTTGAGTCATTGTGTATACCACAATGGTAATTTGTTCCTCATGGATTTACTTGTGGCTGCACACACTCCTCAGTGGTGTGAGAGAGGTGGTGACAGGTGTCCATGGGATCCCTCCTTCAGGATTCTCCAGCCAATACTCAGTGGGAGTTCCAGCAGAAGGCAGGCAGCTGCCAATCATTTACCTGTTATGCAGGTGAGGATATCATCATCGTTGTCATCATCATCGTCATCATCATTTGTCATGATCATGCCTTAACCTCTTAGCGCAAGATATTGCAAAATCACAGGAGAACCATCCAAGCCGGGAGCTACTTAGTCTAAGCACAAGATCAGATCCCTAGAGCGAAGATAGAAGTACAGGGACTACCTGCTGCCTTCTGTGACAGGCAGCATCCACAGGACACAGCTGGCATATTTGCTGCTGCCATTTTGGGAGGAGAATAGCTAAGTAAGGTTATAGAGGAACTTCTGAAAAGAAACAGTTTGGTGCGTCTGCAGAGGTCATTGGTGAGTTCTTGCATGTGGTCAAGGACAGCATGAGAAAATACAAAGGACTGTTGAAAAGAAATGAGAAAAATAAATGCATGGCAGAAGGTGTCTCACAGTCAGGCTGGAGAAAATCAAACGTAGAAGTAAAAAAAAAAAAAAGAGAAAAGCTGGAATCAAGGGACTCAATTAAACTGGAGAAATACCACTAGTCAGGCAGGAGGCAAAGGCAAGTGGGCTGAGGGAGAATTGAGCGTGGCTGGCAGAGTGATGGTAATGAGAGCACGGTGGGTAAAGCGCAGAGGGAAGCAGCATGAGCGAGCAAAGGCTGGGAGTGGCCAGGGGTTGGAGGAGAGAGAACCACGGCAGAGTAGGGAGGAACTGGGGCGAGATGAGCAGGGAATGGTGGAGAAAGCAAAGTCAGGAGCGCTGGCATGAGAGTCCTGGATGCTCGGTACAGCTGGACCAGCAGGACGAAAAGAGCTGGAAAACCCTCCCTGAGATGTTGGGGGTGAGAGCAGGACTCTGGCGCAGCAAGAGAAGAGGCCAGCACATGGGCAGATTGAGGAGGTTGGTGGGCAATGAATGGGAGAGAAAGAAGAGGGTCACGTAGGGTCAGTCCAACACAGGACATCAAGTGAAAGGATTAGATCGAGGGTGATGCTGGGAAAGAAAGTGGCATTTGAAATGTGGAAACGCTGATAGTCCAAATGAGCGCTGAAATCACATGGGGGAGAAAAGACAGCAGCTTTTCTCCTTAAGCCTGTTTTCAGCTGGTTCCTTTTCAGCAAAGGTTTGCCAGCTGGGATTAAAATGGGAGAGCCAGGATTCAGCTTGTTGACCAGACATGTTAGTTAAAAGCTCCAGGTCTGTTTTATTTAATACAGATGCAACTAGCATTAAATGCACTAAAGCACTAAAACGCACAAAGCACTAAATGCAAACTATGGTGACAACAATGCTTTAAAACTTTCCTCACATGACTAAAATTTTCATATTGAGACACACGCTTGTTGGAAATATAACTGTCAGAGCTGAGCCCTGACTTTTAAAGTTAGTAGAGATTACTCCCTTTTCCCCTGCTCTGGAAGCTCTGTAATGAGAATTTCACAGACCCTGTGATTAGTGTGGTGTCCTTAGGAAGGGTATTGTCCTACAGCTCACAAATTGCTAAAGCATGAAACTGTCTCGACGTTCTTGGGAGATATCACAAATTAGTGCTCTCAGTGTTCCAAAGGCATTGGCGTGTCCTAACACAGATTTCGTAATGTTCTCCAAATGTGAGTCGGGAGAGGCAGTGTGATGGCTGAGCTCCTGAAAGCAAAGGGATCAGCAGACAGGGGGCTGTGGTTGCTCTCAGTTTCAGAAAGCCCCACGTAACTGGGAAAATGAGTTTAGAATTAAAAATACATAGTGGGATAAAATTTTATTTCTTTTTTTTTTTCTTATTTCGTGTGAACGGAGTATAAATGCAAATCACTCTTTGCTTATTCTGTCAAGATACTCTCACATATTGGCATAGAAATAGGAAAAATGTGTAAAATATTAAAGCACTCTCATTTCTTGGGAAAAAGTAAGCCCCACAGATTGGAAGAAAGATACAGAGAGCACAGCGGGTGCCATCTGGAATAAGTAAGTAACCCTGGGAAGAAATGGTGATGTTTACAAGGCCTGATGCTGATACAGAGAATTCTCTCCATCTGGCATGAAGCCTGCAAATAATCTGCCACAGGGGTACATAATTCAGTAGAAACAGGTTTGGTAATCTACAAGTTGCATTCCCCATAGAAACCTTGAAAGAGACATTTCATGTATTATGCAGCTGAGCAGCTTCTCACTGCACCCGACTTCGAGGGCAGGCAGACCCACAGACCAGAAAAACGGGGTTTATGGCAAATGGGATCCTCTGTTCTCATACCCGAAATCAAACACTGCAGGGCAGCCTCATCCCCTCAGGATGGTGTGAAAATTGTGAGACAATGCCTTCGTAGGGGAGCATTGCATTTCTTTTTGATACAGATGCAATATACTGAAAAATCATTTTAATGAATCTGTTCAGATGCAGCTGGGACTGTACAAACGCCTGGAGAAAATGTGTGTAAGAGCAGGAAAAAATAATCTTAAAAGGCTGTAGGCAGAGCAGCCCTGACAACAGTGATCGGAGCCAATGTTATCACCCCTCGCATGCCAGCAAACATACACCAAGCAACATCTTGTTATGCAAGGGCAAAGAAATTTAGCTTAACATCAGTCCCTCTTTATTTTGGGGACTTCTGGGCCGGTGGGGAGTGCATAGCGGGGTGTCTGTAATTGCTGATAATGTACATTCTTTGTGGTCCATATTTATGTTGCTCACATTCTCAGCTGAAAAGCTTCGTAGCTGCTTGGGAGGTGTGGGTTGTGATTTTCTGTGGGGGGAGGGGAAAAAAAAAAGAAGAGGAAAAAAGTGAAAAAATAGCTTAGAGAAACATAATTTTAAAAAGTTAAAATCAACAATGTGCATCTGCAATTATCAACAACTTACGTAACATTTGTAACTTCGTCACTAACAGTAGAATGCTTTCCAGGGGATAACTATATTAATTGCACTTCAAATTTATGCAGATACATTTTTAAAACAGAATACAAAAATAAACATATATTTTACTTGTCACAAAGCCACTACTGTTACGTGCTAAAATGAGCAAAGGCCTGAATCCATATCAAAGTACGCTTGGTCCTTTTAATGCAGAAATAGAGTTTATTTCACAGTAAGTTCCTCTTGACTGCATAGTGAGAATGTAAAAATAAAATACTGTTACCATGTAAAAAAATGCAATTTGTGTTCCCCTTTATTATTATGTTTGTTTTTTCTTCTTGGGTCAGTGGTATTGTTTCAAATGTTAACACAACCCTTCTGTTAAACACTGGTGGCTGCAAGGGGAGCTGAAAAGTGTATTTATTCTCATTTGACATCCTATTTAATTGTATCCATAATAAAAGTAGATTGTCAATATTCAAGGATTTTGAGTGAGATTATGCCTTGTTTGAGGCATGCTTTTTTGCACCAAAGAAAAAAGCAGCATGAAAATACTTCTCCCAATGATCTGTAGTGTTTCTGTTTCTCGCTGTGGTGTTCAGTGGCTTTGGGGAAATAATTCTGAGTTTCTGACACCTGTGGATACACAGATCAGATACAGCTATTGCTTAGTAGTTCTGTCAGATATTAAGGAAGGCTAATTAGATAATGCCTTGGAGTATTCTTCAAGAAATGTAAAAAATATCTGGAAGTAGCACATCCTATAGGCATGGGAGCCCACAGTTACAGGGAAAGCAAGCATGTTCAGAAACCTCTAAAAAAAACGTCTCCAGTACTCTGGGGAAGAAATGGATGAGGCAAACTGTATTTTTCAACAATTTTCCTCATTCTGATGGAGAATACATCGTAGATAGTTCTCCATGGTATTTAAAGTGCTCTCACTCTGGTGAAGTTTACCCTGTATCCCTAGAAATCATCCTCAGCAATGTCTGATGGACAACCTCTTACATCTGTGTATTTTATACATTTCCTTAATACAGATTATAGCTATCCACATCATTTTCTCATCTATCCCTTTCTCTTTTACATGTTCTTTTGGCGGTAAGGGGCACTTGTGGACACTGCAGTGCCTATCACTTGCAGTGCTTATCAATTACTGTGAGTGATTAAGCCTGTCCGCCCCACGGCGGGGCCGGTTTCCCCTCCGGAGGGTTTGTACTTGTGTCTCTGTGTCCCTGCCCTGTGATGCAGGCTGACAGCCAGTGTGATCCAGGGAAGGGGAAGGAGAGGGGGGCAGACACAAAGGTGCTGAAATGGTTTGGGTCAGAGGTTTGTTCCGAGTGTCTCAGCGACTCCAAGGTTACGCCTCACAATCCCCCCGAAGAGCCACATGAAGGGTTTCCAACCTGTTTTCAGGAAAGCTTTTAAAATGCCCTGAGTGAGGAGGTAAGAGAATGGCAGGTGGGGTTAAGGTACAGAGCTTTGTGCCCTTAAGTCAGTGGTTCACATTCTGTAGAAGATAATAATCAGGACAAATCTGAATTACCACTGGAGTAAGTGACTGGTCATTTATCTCCATTTGGTTACTTGGTGTCTGGTGAGCATGGGAACACGCACAGCACCTTCCTCTGGCCCAGGGCTCTGAAAATGGGGAGAAACACCCAAACAGCCCCGGGGGAATCCTGCAGGTGTGAACAGGCTTCTGCCCGTGCATGTGGCATCTCCTTGTCCCTGTGCCGGACCCCCGGGATAGTGACAGCACTTCAGCACTCAGAAAATGGCATTCCTAAAAGCAAAACATCCCAAACATTTTCCTGCTGGTTTGAAACTAATCCAGTGTGATTAATCCTACCTACATATGTGCAAGAGCTCTAAGCACCTCTCACAGCTGGACTAATTTTATCGTGTTGCCTGTTCATCTGTGGCTGCAAGAATACTTCATACCTGTGATAAATGTTTGACTCAGATCTGGACTTGTCACATAACATACAGATAGTTAGATATAAAGGTTTTATTGGTTTCAGTGTTTTATAAAGGTTTTATTGTTCTGTGTGCCTTGTCCTTTCTTCGTAAGAGTTAAAAGATCCTAATTGCCTAAAATTAGAGCCATCAGATATGACTAAAACTGAGTTATTACATAAAAACGGGTATGAAATATAGATGAAATATATATAATTTATATTAAAACTATTATTCTGATTTCATTTCTCCCTGCACCATTTTTATGCTCTGCTCTCTTGGATTATTATTGCTCCAACTTGAACTGAGCTCTGAGCTGTCCCTTGTCAGCCTAACTGGGATGTACCCTATGAATTATATAAGTCTATTAACATATATGCATCAGAATAGCTGTTAAAATTAGAAGTACTAGCACAACTGACGAGCAGTCAAGAAAAGGAGTTGGGTAAAGAAGTTTGGTAGATAAGGCTGAAGCAAAATGATGCTGGTTTCATTTGGATTTCTTAGTAATATTCACTGTTGCCATTCTCTCTGCTGCTTTCTGCCCAGATGGAGCAAGACACTTCATAAAGAAAAACAATCAGGAAAATAAAATCTCAAAGTGCTTGTTAATTCTGCTACTGATAAAACACCCTTTTCTCAGCTAATCTTCTTAATTAATCTAACAAAAGTACAGCTACACACAGATTTCCTGCAGTGCTCATCTACCCAGATTAAAAAAGAAAAAAAAAAATCAAGAGCAGGAATATGAATCTATTTGCATTACAAACAAGAGTTTATTCCCCAAACACATTTTTCATTATCATCAATTATTTTGGAAGTTTAGGCCAAACACAGCTCGTGGTAAAAACAATCATACACTCAGAATAAAAGCTACTTAGGAAAAAATAATTGCGGCAGTGTGGCTGTGGTGTCACAGTGCAGCAACGCCTGTCACGTACGGGCAGCAGCTCCCTGTCCCCCCCTCTGCCAGAGGAATCAGCCAGGGCGTGGTGGCACTTGGGCACACGGCCACAGAACGTGCACAAACTTGGCCACACACCGAGTTCTCAGTGCTCCCCTTGTCCTCGAAGCACCAAATCCTCGTCCTCGAAGCACCAAATCTGAGCAAAAGCAGACGCCTCAGCATCTCTGCCTCAAATGCCTGATGTGGGGTGAAGCTCATGTTGGAAACACCCAGGTAGGTTCAGGCAGCTCTTTTATCATTTAGGTAGAGACACAGAAAGCACAACAGCATATTCGTGTCCTACAAACACCAACACCTTCCGATCCTTTTGGCCCTGAGCAGTTCCAAATGGGCTTTTCTGTTGTGACCAAACCAAAGGAAAAATGCCACTTACACCCTCGAGCATTTGAGGAAGGGTTTTGCAGGACAGCAATCTCCCCTGACTCCCGAAATCACAGAGCGGCTAAAACCCAGGTACATGCTGCAATCCTGTATTATCCGGTCCTGTCTGTGTAAAATCTCAAACTAACTACAAACGAGCGTGGAAGGAGTGGAGGGGCTCATCCCCTCCTTCCCGGGGCGGGCTCAGCAAAGGCAGCAGCAGCCTCATCTCTGCAGGTTCAGGGGTCTCCAAGGCTTTGGATTTTTCTCCTGAGTGCTCCACACCATCTCTCCAAGCGATCAGCTCTCCTTACCTTAAGCAGTTTCCTCGTAACACACACCTGGGGTTTTCTTTCCTCAGCCCCTGCACAGCCCAGGGGCCGTGCAGACCCGGCTGCTCCCTGTGTGCCGCTGCCTTTCGCCGTTCAGGAGAATTTTGTTGTGTCTTCCTCCCTCCAGGTTAATCCACTCCACAGCCCTTCCTTGGCCCCCGTCTCTGCATCACCTCATCCCTGTCCTGGTGTCCCTGCTGTGGTGCCAATCCTGCCCAACGAGCTGGTGGGATTCACTCCAGCCTCCAGCGCTTCTTCCCCCTTTCCCACAGCAGCACGGACCTCTTGACTCAGGTTCAGCTGCTGACTGATGAGGAGCTCTGGGTCTTTAGCCTGCAAACTGCCACTTAAAACCAGATGACAGGATAAGCTGTTGCTGGAACTTTAAAATTAGAACAAAACCTCCAAAAATCTCAGTTCCAGTGAGTGGGATCCCTGCCCACACCAGGAGGCTGGAAATAGATGGCCTTTAAGGTCCCTTCCAACCCAAACCATTCTGTGACGCCATGCTTCAGTTTTGGGGACATGAAATAGTTTCTGGAATGGACACAAATGCATTTAATGAAACTAAACCCTTACTTGCATCAATTGTCAACAAAACATCACTGCCAAATGTCGGTTTTACAAACCTTAGTGAATCCAGCTCACAAGACATGCCTTAGACTCCTCTTTTCCAGGAGGAAATCAGCATTTCTGTAACACCATTTTAGTGCTGATTTGTCATGTAGGAATAGTCAAATCACAGTCTGAGTGAGAGACTGTTTATATACAACCTTCTTTTGCCAATAACATTAAAGGTGACTTTGAACAGCAAGAAAAATCAGTTTATAGGTGTTTTAGATAATCAATCTTACTTAGGGAATCATATTTATTTATTAACTGATTAAAATGCCTTCCTGGAAATATAGGACAATAGCTGCTCCATCCCACATATAATTTAGTAAATAGCTGCAGAAGAAAGCATTAAACTGACTTTTGTTCATCTAGTTACCTGCCTGAGAAGGGAAAAGGAATAAGGAAAGGGACTTTGGGCACTGAGAAGTTGGAGGATGATGCCAGAATGGCTTGTGCCATCCTCTCTCCAGCACGTTTCTGGCAGCAGAGGGGAGATGGACACAGGGAGGGGATGAGAAATGACCCCAAATCAGGAGTTCCGGGACCTGGAGGGATGGGTCTGTCTGCTCCTTGCAGCCCAGCGGCGGGGCAGGGACACTCCTGACACTCCTGCCAGCTGGAAAGTCCATGGGAAGAGGAAGCAGGGAGAAGCAGCCACACTCTCCAGCAGCTCCTCTTCCTCATTCCTGGTGGGGACTTGCCTAAACACATCAGCCAGTTTTGAGTAACCGACGTAGAATACTGAGCAGTCCCTTGTGGCTGTGCTCCCCCTGCAGCCGTGTCCCTCCAGCTCGCCCTGTGACACCTTTCCATGGGAGAAGCTCGTGGAAATCGTGTTTCATCCAAAACCCTGCTCTCTGTCACTATTGCTGTGCTGGCTTAGCCAGATGGGGAGAAAGGAAAACCTAATTACCGATGTGCTGCATTCATGACATTAAAAAAAGGCTTGGGCTGCTGCGCTAATTATTTGGGTGGGGAGTTGTAGGGCATTAAGGGCCGAGAAGAGGTCTGCAAGTCTAGAGCTGCTGCCTGGCCGAGGGTCACTGGCCCCAGGGAAACCACAAGGGGCCGGTTTGTGTTTGTGCTCTGAGCCAAAGCAGCCAGGCCAGGAGGGGTTTGCACCATTTCCAGCTGTTCCTCTGCTGAGGAGCACCCACAAACAAGGACCAGAGTCCCCCACGGGGCTGGAGCCAGTGCGCGGGGGGCTCTGTGGGGTCTGGTGGGCACAGCCCCTCTCTGGGATGCTCTGGGCTGCAGGAGGGGCGGAGGGGATGGGTTTGTGCAGCCCAGGCTGTGACAGCTCCCGTGCAGACTCTGGGCAGCATCACTGAAGGCTGTGACAGTTCCCTGCGGGACGGGGCAGGGGCGAGCAGGGGCCGGTGCTGGGCTGGCCGTGCTGAGGGCACTGTCACACCCCAGGGACCCCGAGGAAACCTGCCAGCACTGAGCTCCCAGTGCCTCCAGAGCTCAAGGTACACTCTGTCCCCAGGCCACAACCTGCAATTTCAATTTGGGAAACTCTAACAGAGGAAGTGTAGCTTGTACAACTTATCTGAGCCTATTTCCCAACAATAACCATTGTTCACTCCAGCGGCTTGACATAATGTAATTTGTTTTGTGAAAAATAAATACAATTTGCAGCCCGTAACTGTAGTGAGACATACTGTGATTGTATTAGCAACAGTAGATGGATTTTTTTCATTCTTTCTGAAAGAAATCAACATGATTCTGTTTGCAGGATGCATTAAAAACTCATCTTGAAACCCTTAAGATGGAATTGCATTGGTTGGTTTCAGTTCTTAACAACTGCAGCTGAGTTATAGGAAGCTGTAGCTTCCATATGCTGAAAAGTTAATATCCCTTTATTTTCTGTGCAGTAGCACACACACACACCACCCCGGTTCAGTAAAAGATTCTGCTTTGAAACCAGGAGAAACAGGTTTATTTTTTTCATTTCTGCCCGTTATAATGAATCTTTGTGTCTTTTGTTGAAGTAGTCTGTCACTGAATCCTCTGAGCAAGTCAAACAAGCTGATTTGTTAACTGGGAAAATGTAGTTTTGGTGTCTGGAAATCTGAGAAATAAGGCTGCACAAAAGTAAAAATCCAGAAAAGTGGGGGGGAAAAAAGTCAGCATATATTCTTGCAGGAGAGCTTGCACTGTCTTGTGAAAGTTTATTTTCATCTTTCAGTTGCTACAGGAATTTCCCTCCATGAGCACTGCTCACTATTTAAACTGACCTTAATGCCACCTCCTTCTGACCAGCTTCCAGCCCTCCTCTCCATTCCTCACTGTGTTTCCCTTATTACTGATTGTATCTGTGCTTTTGATTCACAAATACAGGTCTGCAGGAAAAGCAGTGTGCTTTTCAAAAATCACAATCCAGACCACTGCATTGAATGCATTTCTCTCTCTCCTACAAAAGCATCCACTCACATGCTGGTAGAAATTACCCAGCAGCAGAGAATTCCTCGGAACCATCCCTGACTCCTGCTCTCCCTGGGGAAGCTCTCCCTGCCCATGGCAGCGTTGGAACGAGCTGATCCTCAAGGTCCTTTCCAGCCCAAACCATTCTGGGACTCTGGGATCCTCAGCCCCGTTGTTTGGGAAGGGGCCACTGGCATTGGCCTGGATTTTAGACTTCAAGGGGCTGATTCCACCTGAGCCTCTTCCCTGAGCCTGGGCAGGTGTTGGTGGTTCCTGGTCTGCAGCTGGCGCAGCCTGGAGCTGTCCCCTGTCCATGAGCTATTTCCTGGTTTACACTTTCCACAACCCAGGACTGGGGGGTGGGGAGATGAGAAGTGATGCCATTAATATTAAAATTAAATATTAGAATTAATAATAAAGCCTTGAGAAGCTGCCTTCTGCCCTGACCACTCTGCGAACCCAGAGAAGTGACCTCATTCCCCAAAATGCAAAAAATGGTGGTTTTTTACAGCGTGGGAGCAGAGACAGGCTTTATCTCATTCATACCTGTAACAGCACGAATAACAGGCTCTCAAGATTGCTAGGGAAAAAAGAAGTGATACATCTCATTATGCAAATTAGAAACCAAATGAACCATCCCTGACCCTGTGTGTAAGCAATGGCACCTTCTTCCTCATGCAGGGCAGTGAGACAAGGGGTTCACCATCAGCTTCTCTGCAGCAGCAGAGCTGTGCAGCAGCGCTGGCCGCCAGCCGGGCCCTTCAGCAGCACTCAGCAATCCCTGTGTTGCCCCTTGTCTTGGTGTGAAAAGACAGGTGTCTGCTAAGGAAGGCAGGAGCCTCCCTTGGAATGGAAGATGCAACCCCCTTCCCTCCGAATTATTATAATTTTGGAATTAAGGGCTTTCAGGCAAAGATATGGGGAATAGGAATAACAGTTCTTTTATCAGTGTGTGTATATATATATAACAAAGCAATAATACAGAAACTGGTCTAACCTGACAGAGTCAGGGTAACCTGGCACCCTGCCGGGCAGGGTGGTGGTAGCAGCCCAATCAGGTGAGAGCTGCAGTGGTGGTTCTGTTGGAGCGGTGATCTTGTAGAAAAGGTCTGGTCCTCCTCAGAAAGCCCAGTGGTGGTTGTGTAGCTCTTATCCTCTGGGAATCCAGTGGGAAAGGCTGCTTGTGCCGTTCCAAACCCCA
>WEIT01041279.1:0-25686 GCA_013389985.1 Dryoscopus gambensis
CTGATTATCCATACTGAGTGGGTACCCATTTTAACTAGATGTAATGGCTCAAGAGCAAAACACTGCATTTTGTTCCCTTCTGAAGCTGGGATGTGATAAGATTGTTTGTCTCTACCTGGGAGCTGGGTACGGCCAGGAATTTTTCACTGTAATAAAATTTCCCAATTATTTGCCTAAAAAGAAAAGAAAAAAAGAAAAGGAGGACACCAGGGTTAATAATAGTGTCAGTATGCAACTTCAGTGGCAATCTGTAAATGCTGGTAGAGTAAGAATCTGGCCTTGGTATTGTCTTCCAACAGACATTTCATTTTCTCACTGTGCACCTTTCTGGGAAGCAGGTTGTCTATGCCAAACAAGTAAAATACATATTTCTTGAGTCTTTGCTATTACCATGGTTTTAAGAATTATTTCACATATAAACTGAACTAATTTTTATCCTCTTCAGAGAAGTTGTTTTGTTTACAGAAGTTAGTTTAAAATGATTAGTCATGGATAGGATGGTAAACCACACAATACAGATATAGGGAAATGTCACTGTTATTGTTTTTATGACTTCAAATAAAACACATTTGTCAAACAAGTGCATAGCACTTATATTGCCTCAAAGGTTGAGTATGCAATAAAACCATTCTGCCTTGTCTAATTTATTATTCCTTTATTTAGAAGTTGCCTTTTTTTTTTCTTTTTGTGCTAAGACAGTTTATATCTAATCCTGTTTTGCTTGTTTATCTCTCAACTTTTATATTTCCTAAGATTACAGTAAAACTGAGGACAAAATTAATTAGTGGAAAGAACAGACATTCAACTGAGTAAATTAAAGACAAGGTCTTTCCACAACCAGTTACTTACAGGTTGTATCTCATCTTACACTCAATGCTTTTGTTTATCATATGCTGTCCACAGAAAACTAGGATTATCTTTTTCTTTCCCAAATGAAGGAAACAGTTAAGCAAGTTAAAGAGATGTTTAGTAAACAGTTGTACTTTGAGACATAAAGAGCCCTTGCAAGGATCCCCATAAAAAAGTCATTATGTTTTCTGCTTTTGCCCTTAAAATGTATGCAAATGCTTTCTTTTAACTTTTTTCCTATGAGTTCTTCTTGTAGCAATTTCCCTCTAATAATCTCTCTTGATAACTCAAAAGGCAATAGAAATTAAAATTTATAAGAAAAAACTTAAGCTTTAAATATAGTCACCATAAAAAGGAAATATTTGTATGAACTAGAGAGAGATTTCTGGTGACATGGAAAAACTGGCTGTAGTCCAGCACTATATGAGCTATTTGGTGACTTTTTTTAGTGAAGGTTAGGCTGCTCATAGGACGGTTGGGTAGGGGAGTTAGGATTTTTTTGTGGAGAGAATCAATTTATACCTGAGACAAATGTAAAATTATGGAATATACAGAATATATCTATGGTGCATTCAGGAAGTTACATGGTGGGGTAGTGGAAATATGGGAGAGTGGAAATGGGTCTTCCTAGGAGTTTTTTCTTATGCTTAAGCAGAATTGTTCTGAATACTACTTATAATAGTCTCCTGGATGTTTTCATAGTGTTCAAAATTGCCTTGTTTTATTAAATTAAATTTACAAAATTAACTTTTGCTAGAGAGCCATAGCAGAAGAAAAAGGCATTCCTTTGAGAAAAGATACACAGAAAGGAAAAAATAATAGGAAAATTCAATAAACTGCATAATTATCCCAGCAGTAAGGTTCCTAAAACTGCTGCCTAAAATATTACTGCAAAATGAAAGGGAAACAGATACCAAACTTCTTCAATACTAATTTGTGTAGATGGCAGCAGTGTTTCATAACATTCTTGATACAATGGTGTTCCAGTTTAGATTTAATTTGGTTTTATGAAAACACAAGAATTAACTTTTTGTTCTGATTAACAGAGTATTTTACTGCTAGCTTTATTAATTTCATGGCATATAAATTGTACATGTAACTTACCCAATAACAGTTTCAAAAATAAATCAGATAATTATACATATATAATTTACTGAAAGCACTCGGATTATTTGATGTTTTTATGAAGAACATTTAAGAATTACTTTATATATACAATGAAATGCTCACTGTGCTCCCATAGATAGCATATTACTTTTTAAATTAAATATATACAAATAAAATATAAATATTGTGAATTTAGGCTATTTGTTAAGCCCAGCTATGTTAGGAAGACGTTGCTGTAACTTTCTGCATAAATCCTGATTTAAATGTTGTTAAGTCTTGTCATGTGTTGGGAGTTATGCCAAAATCAGCATATACAATCAATTAGTGATTATAGACCACTGATTTACAGGGACACTTGCAGAAATCATAATGAGTGCATGAGTTCTTGTATGCTGTCAAATTGAAGCACTGTTTCCATTATGCAAGCACTTGATCTTGCAGATGATGGAACATTTCTCTACTGCATGTTTGTACTGACAATGGATATTGCTCATCTCCCGTGCAAGCTCTCAGAAAGAAGAAAAGGGGGTGTGGATGTGGGGCGACTATGATTTAGCTGGAGAGAGTAGCTTGTTTGTGAGCTTTTGTTTCCTGCGAGGGGCTCTTCTGTTTTAATGACGTGCTTAAATCCATTAGCACGTCTCTCACCATAAAGACTGAGAAATACAATTAGCAAGTTGTTTACAGCAGAACTGCAACTGCTGTGACTAATGTTTTATTGATAGAGTGAGTGAACTTCTGACAATTGTTTTCCAAAGATTAGCTTAATAAAGGTTTGATATGATGCTATAACTTAGCCTTGATTAGCTCAATGTAAGGCTTGATATTATTTTTTCACTCTCTAAATGCTTCACATAAAAATGACACGATATTCTGCCTACATTATTCCAGATAGTTAAGCCTATTCTTACCACTTTTAATCCTAGCAGCTCTATTAGCCTTGGAGACTGGAAGCTGCTTGATGCTAAGCACTGTTGAAGTTTCATTTATTTGGATGCCTGAATCTGAAGGAAGGAATGATAATTACTTCCATATTTAAGGTAGAACAATTTTCTGCTAGGAAGTGAAGTCAAAAGGATGCAAGTGAAACGTAGTGCATACAGCAGGAGAAAGAGTAAAATTAATGATGTCTGTTTAATAGCCTAGTGCCAGTCATCTGTTTTTAAATTCTTTGCCAATGCTGATTGTCACAACTCATGCATAAACAGGAGCTTATTTTATCTGGCTAGTGCGTTTTGTGGGTGTGTTCTCCTTGTTACCCTAGTGACTGGAGTAAGGTTGGCGCTAGCATATGCACTTTCATCTGAAAAAAATAATTATTTATGTCTACTATGCCTAGGGAGGAAAGCTTAGAGACATAGCCAGTAACATAAGCCTAACTTCTCAAAGTTGGCCATGAAAAGAAAGAATCATCTTAAACCACTCCCCAATGCTGAGAACATGGCTCTTTTCTGTGATAGTTTGAAGTTATGATTTCTATAGTTTGGCCATAATTTTCAGTGTTGTGAGAAAGACAAAAAAGACCCCAAGGGGACTTTAGGCTGCCTGATTTGTGTTCTTAGATATGCAACCAACAGGCTGAGGCTCCGTAGGAAAGTTAACTGCCCGATCTGTGTCTCCCTCTTCCCTCCCTAAGTGAGTATAACATTACCTTTTATAAAATTACTTAGATACTGTTCATGAAGAGCATTAAGTAAAAACTGATACACGTGTCTTTATCTTGAATGCAGTGTATTATTCTGTGAATATAAATAATTTAAAAAGTGGGAGGCAGGAAACACTACAGTAGGCTGAAAACAGTATGAGCTTGACTTCCAATATCTCCATGGAAAAGAAGATATGCGTGTTCTTTCTTTTATTGTTCAGAGGCAATTGGAGGCTTCACTTATGATCAGTTTGATCTCTGTATTGAAAGATCACATTAATTTTTGCATACTTTCAAAGGCAAAGGCCTCCAGACTGCAGAATTTATGTACACCCAAGCACAATTTTCATTTTCCTCTGTATGTAGAGTCTTATATTTAAGCCTGAGGATGTACATTGCTGTACAGAATTTTTATATTGTAGAAACTTGCACAGCTTGGATTATACTTCCTTCTTGTTCTTTCCAAGCCATTACATTTTTGTGAAAACAAATTATATATTCCTGCAGTACTTAGGCCCTCTGATGAACATCTCCTTGTAAAGAATAGCCATTACTGCATGATGCTGGGAAACCTGTTTTCTGGGTATATTTAACCCATATTTTATAGTTTTTCCTTTACACTTGGTGTCTTTTAAGGGTTTTAAAAAAATTACACAATGCTTTTGTTTATCTATCAATAAGAAACCTACTCAGTATCTTTGCATTTTCTTGATGCTGCGCAAAGTCTCTAATAAAAAGATAATTAGAGTAACTTCAGTAACATTCAGTCGAAATTCTGCAAAATGTCTCATTAAAACTGTAGTCAGTGAATCTCTTTTTCTCTATTCTGCTTTTTCCCCCTCTTTTCGATTGTGTACTGCTTCCAAATGTACAGATGACTCATGTAAACATTTCAGCCTTTTATATTATAGTTTATGTTTTTGATTCAATATCCATGATCTGACATTTTCCTCATCATTGACTGATTGACTGAAGATTTCACAGAAGAGACTAGAATTTGAATACAGCCTTATGTTTACACTCATGATAGCTGTTTATCTTTGAACCTCAATTGACCAAAACGTTGATTACAGATGTTTCCATGTTTCTCTGGCCCTAGAGTAAGAGTCGTGGGTTAACTTTTCTTGGCAAAGCACAGAATCCAGTCAGGACACAAAGAAATGACTTCACATCCTTCAAAAATACTCCTGCTGTTCAGTATACAGTGGGATTAGTAATTCCAGTCGATGATGATACAAGCCGTGAGAAGACTCTGAGCCTCTGCAGCTTTGTGCTGGTGGCTAAGGCTGGAGGTGTGGACACAGGAGTGTTGTTGGCCAGACAAATCTGCTGACATACTACCATGCAAAAGCAGAAACATTCAATTGATACAAGTATTGTTGGATTTTAGAGAACAAAAACCAAGCTAATACTCATCTTTAGGGTTGAGGCTGTTCCTGTAACCTGAGAACAAAGAACGAAATTTTGAGCTCTGTGAGGACTTTGGCTAAATAATAGTACTATTGGGGTGAATGCCTTAGCCACTTTCCCAGGTGCCCTGGCATAAGAGGTATGAGGATCTACGAGCAGAACTGAACAATAATGATGGTTAACAAGAACCATGGTTCATTTAGCTTTGAGGTGTCAAAGCTGCCCTATGCCCTGCTTCAAAACTGCTTCCATAACAGATCAGTCATGCTCAAAGGAGACTCCCTTCTGAAGGGAGCAGAAGGCCCTATATGCAGACAGGGAAGTCTGCAGGCTCCCTCTGGCCCAGGCCAAAGATGTAAAGAGAGAGCTTCCAGCCCTGGTACGGCCAGGTTATAATAATCAGATTATTATCCATAATAACAAGAACAAGTCTGAGACTAATCAAGAGAGACTTTAGGGCCTTGGGACAGCTGGTTAAGGGATCAGGAGAAAAAGTAGCATCCTCCTCTGTCCTTCCAGGTGCAGTGAAGGATGGAGAAAACAGGAAGAGCCAGCAGATCAATACCTGGCTCTGAGCCTGTTGTCACAGGCAGAATTTTAGGGGTTTTTATCATGGGTCAGTCTATGCGACACCAAACCTGCAGGTGACAGGTGGGGTACCACTGTCTCACTAGTTTACGAATTAGCAGAGCTCATTGGAAGAGCTTTAAAATAGATTTGAAGGAGAAAAGGATAAAACAAGGCTCAGTAGAGAGGTTTGTGTGGGCAGCATGCCAAAGTTTGGGGGACAGTGTGCTAGCGAGGTCCTTTGCTTTGCTGTCTCAGTGGATGGAGGTCCATGAGGCAGCAAAGGCACCAGTAACCAGAGAACTGCAGACCTGTCCTAGGTGCTGGGGAAAGTCACGGAGCAGATCATCCTGAGCGACATCATGCAATGCATACACAGCAAATGGATGGTCGGGCCCAGCCAGCATGTGTTTATGAAAAGCAGGTCCTGCTTGATCGCCTTCAGTGACAGGGTGACTCGCTTAGTGGGTGAGGGAAAGGCTGTGGATGTTGTCTACCTGGACATTAGTAAAAGGCATTGACACATTTCCCACAGCATTCTCCTGGAGAAACTGGCTGCTCATAGCTTGGCCATAAATACACGTAGGTGTGGTGCTTAGGCAAATGTTTTAGTGGAGCTGCTAGTTTACCTTAATGACCTTAAAGGCCATCTCAAAGGTAAATTATTCTACGAGTCTATGATTCTCTGATTCCGTGATAGCAGAAGAGGTATTATGGTTTTCGAAAGCATTTGGGAAAAAGGTGCTGAGCAATAAATGTGGCATGGACAATTAAAATTCGCTCCACACTTACGTGGTAACTGACACAGGCCTATCTTGTAGATGTAGGGCGGCACATTAGAAAAAATGGATTAAGTTTTACATTGCTGAACAGCACTTCAGACATCATTTTGTGTAATGGTATTTTTGAATATTTTTAGATACTGCCTGGTGAATCCTGTAAATTGTTAATTTTGGCAGAAAAAGGATTTGAAGGCATCATGGACATTGGTAATACCATGAGTAAAATATTAGAAAAAATTATGTTGATCTTAATTAACAATTTAATGTTGGTCTTTAACAACCAACATAATGGACTTGATCTTCCTATGGCTTGAAATAGGAACATGGCTTCTTATGACTCCTCTTTCCTCAGAAAAAAAGAACTGAAGACATTAGGAATTTTGTGAAACAAGCCACTGATTGAAACTCTGGTTTACTTAAGTCCTTCTATCAGAGGATCCATTAATTTTCCTCTCAGGTGTAAAAATTGGTGACTCCTGTGCTGATTTTTTTTATTAAGCTAAGATCCATTCTCTTGATTTTTGCTTCTGAGTAGGTATTTGTTCTCAGCACATTCACATTTCTAAATGGCTCATAAGAGAATCACTTCTGTTTTCTTGTAATGAAGGCTATAGGCAGGAGGTAGAGATGGCAGTTCTGTTTTGTGGTACATCTGAAGCCAGATCATGAAGGAAGAAGTATCTGAGAAATCTTTTCTCTTTCAATAATGATTCGCAGTTTTTTCAAGAAGTTATGGATGGGTATCTTTATTGTATTGGAATTTTGTAATTAAAAAAATAAGTTTAAACAAACACCACTAAAGGTGATCTATAGCCAGAGGCATGATTTGCACCAGCTTGCCTGAGGCCGCTGAAGCGACTTTTGTCTGCCTGGCACAGTTCTTATCTTACCTTGGTGGGAGGAATAGTTGTGTTTGATAATGCTTCCAGTTGTCAGTAAAGTAAGTGTCCTGAACAGTAATGTAGCATTGGCTGGTGTTGCTGTGAGCTTCTCTTGCTCTCCTCTGTTTTCTTGTTGGCAGAACATTTTTTCCCTTTTGCGTTGGTACATTTGGGCATCTGTAGCTGGTGCATATACAACTCAAAAGTGAAAAGCAGTCTGAGTTAAGGTGAGGCAGCTTTGTTTAGTCAAAGGTAGGCCTTGAATTTGTTAGGCAGATGACCACCAGCATTATAGATGGTGAGGAGCTGACAGCGAAGATTGCACAGGAAGGATTACAGCACAGACTCTATGCGCTGGGCCTAATCTGGATGTGGAGTGCTGCAACAGCAATACAACTGCTCTTATGTTGTTTGAGAAGTACTGTATAGTCTACTAATTAGAACACTGAGAATAAATTATATTGTTAGACAAGGTTTAGCCATGAAAGAATGGTTTTATTTCATCCTATTCATGTAAGATAAAACCATTTCTGTGATGAAAATAGTTATGAAGCACACAATCACACTTCTGAATATATTTTGCAAACATATTTGTTTGCTTTATTTATTTTTAATTGTTCTTTATTTGCTGCAGCGTTTTCCTCTTCAGGAGGATGACAATCTAAATGCACTTTTGTATCCCAAGGCTGACATTACCTATGAAATTCTGCCCCTTCCCCCCCCNTCCTGTAAAGGATTTTCATTTTCGTTTCCCCAGCAGTGATTAGGCAATGGGAAATCATAGGATAATAGAAGTCTTCTGTTCAGCTGTTAATTCTACCCTTCATCATGAAATCTTCTTAATTAACTCTTTTGTTGTGTCTCAATTAGCACAATTTTTCAGCTTGTCTGGCTGCTTCTGTTACACCTCTCTGAAGATACAATAGCAAAATTTCATAATCACCTTACTTGACTCACTCATTCTTCTATGATGAGGCAAATATACCACCATGGATGATTAAAGAGGGAAAGATGTTGTTGACACCCATGTCCAATTAGCTTCACTGGGATCTTTCATGAGGACTCTGTCGTGGCAACATATCCCCATTATTGGAAATTAAGCAACAGTCAATGTGCCTTGTGCAGATCACTTGTAGCTGGGATCTTCCTACTCTCAGGGGACAGATCAAGACTGTGAACCCTGGAACTATTTTTAAGCAGATGAAGCCAGTTCCAGTTGAAACAAGTTGCTCAGCCTTTTCCAGCTGAGGACAGGCACCGTTCTTAGCATCCCAGTTAGCAGTTGACAGTGTAGAAGACTCCTGCTTTCTGGCACTGGCGGGATCACCTGCTGCACTGTGAGCTTCATGCAGATGACCCGTATCATTCCAAAATTTTTCGGCTGCTGTGAATTGTCCCAGAAATGCAGTGCAAACCCAGCCCCCATCAGCATTATTTCATGAGTGGAGAAAGAGCATGGAACTTTAGCATGGCACAATAGTAAAATTAAATTTCTTTTGTGAAAGTCTGTCCTTCTCATCTTCCTTACTTACTGATGATGTAGTTATTATCAGGGTCTCTGCTGCTGACAAAGTCACTATGAGAGCTCCTTACATGATGTAATGCACAGCAACTGACTTAGAAATACAGTTCTGAAATCATATCTACATATCTGTGATGAATAATATGACCACTGAGCCTAGGTCCTTTTGTCAATTATTCTATGTAGAAGCATCCTGAAACAGCTAAATAGGATTTAGAAAAGCAAAAGAATTGAGAGATTCTGAATTTTCTTTTAGATTTCATAATTATTGATATTTGGCTTCTTCTACATTGGAATGATTCTTATCATCTGAGGGGAAAAGGCCCAGAGACATTATTCCTCTTCATTAAGAGACTCTTGGTTGTGCGGGTACTGACACATTGGTCATTTAAAAGCAACACTTAAGTATGCTACAATTCAAGGGAATTTGATATGTTGTCAGATCTTAGGAAAATATAATACATAAATATGCCTAAATATTTTTCAGGAAACAGAGCTTTCTTGGTGAAAGAATTTCCTGTTAGGTTTTACCAGGTACACTAGTTAGGAGAGTAACATGTTTAACATAGTCATCCTGCAGTTTTACTTTCTTTTTTAAGAATTATTTGCATGTTAACCTAGTTCTAATGAATATGCATTAAATTTGATTAGCTGCAGGAAGGACACAGCTTTACTGGCTTTGGAACAGAACTCTGGAAAAATAAACACCTGAATAGCATGTACTTGCAGAGCAGCCACTTCCAAACCAGCTATGCAGCTGGGTAGAAACATGTGCTGTATTGTGTGCAGTTCAGCAGATTGCTAAAAATACAGGGATTGGACCTGCTGTTAATGCTGTTAATCTCTGCTAATAATGCTGTAAGAATCCACCTGAATTTTTAGAGTGATATGTACTGTATATGAAATTAAAGTGGTTTTATAATAATATGCACGTTGTGATGATCTGGGCAATGCTTTAGAAGAAAATTATCCGAAATGATCTATCAGCCTGTTTATTAGATAATTACACACATTTTGCTAGTTAATGTGCAGGAGTTCATTGGAGTTTTTCTAGCAAAAAGGGTAAATGGAAGCTGNTGTTTCTTTATTTATCTTAATGGGGAACAGCACTGGGGGCTTGTAATTATGCTCCCATGCTTGAGTCCTTGGCTACAGCTATAGGCTGTACTTCCACTGTTTCCAGTACTGAAAGGAAGACAAGGTAAAGAAGAAGAAAATAAGTCTTAGGGGGCTGGCACATAGGTTTGTGGGGTTTTTTTCCCTTTCCAAATTTGAGGTATTTCCAACTGCTATTTCTTTAGTTGGGCAAGTATAGTTGGAAGGTAAGGAAATGAAAAATGCAACAGAGAAAATGACATTTTCCTTGGGGATAATGTAGTGCTTCCATGAGATTTTTGGTGAAAAATTCCAGAATTAGGTCATCAACCTACATGCAAGCAGACCCAAACCTACTGTGCTGACTGTTTCTGTGATTTTCTTATACTTCTGCAGTGTCTGAGCAGGATGAGCAGAAATATTCAAGGATCCGAAATACTTTCTTGTATTCATAAGCATTTCAAATGGTGTGTGTAGATGAAGAAATAGCAATAAATTTCAACATTTGCTGCATGTGTATCCTTTCTATCTAGAGATATGTCACTTGAAACCTTGCCTGATAGGCTAAGCCAGAATTCTGGGTATTAATATCCTAAAATTTTGAAGTCAGAGCAGCTCACATGGGTCTAATTGAAAATTTAAAGTCCTGTGGGTTTTTTTTTTCACTGCTCTCATTTGTAGTTGTCAAATAAATATTTCTGAAAATCTTAATCTTAACAATGTTATCATGAAGTAGAACCCTGATATGAAGTTAATTTGATGATATAACAGTCAATTTTGTTTCCAGGATTTCAGAACTGAAAAGCATGCCATATAGTTCCCAAATCTCATTTTCACGCCTAATTAGGTATCCTGATTTTCAAGTTCCCCACACTTCTAGCATCTCCTTTCAAATCTTGGCAGGAGCATCTATAAAAAATGTAGACGAACCTCTCTTCTTTTTAAAAACTTGGCTACCACCAATTTTAATTATTTGGTTAAAAAAACCCAACCCAGACCAAAACACAGCCTTAATCAAAAAACCTTAAAGCTGCAAATAACCACAGTTTTGAGTCTGTAGCTAGCAGGTTCTGAAGCTTAAAATACAGAAGCATGTAGCCAATACTAATTTTGAAAGCAAAAGCTTTTGTTTCCTATCATAAGTACAAAGTTTGAGCTGGACTTTTATAAGATAGAAATACTTACTATCATACTTAGAAGTATGATGAGATGCCATTGAGCTGAGAACCTAATCCTAAGAAGCTAAAATGTTAAGTGGAGCTAATCAGGAGTTGGAAGGAAGAGAAGTCAGTAAATACAAAAACAAGTGGATATAGTCGTTTGCTTTAGCTATACATGATCTGCATGCAACCTGTATTGAGTAATGAGGTATAAATCCCAATGGGCAAATAGATACAGTGGCTGCCCTTGCAGTGTTTTAATTTGGAGATTGTCAGTCTGAGGAATGTTCTGAACCCGGAGTAGAAGAACTATAAAAATAAGGGAGACTTTCAAACTGGTAGAAAGTTTTGCAAGAGAACATAATCAAGAGACTTGAGATCTTCTATCACAAGTTTACTAAATCAACAGCTACTGTTTTTATCTGGACCTAAACAAAAGAGAAAGCTCAAAATCATTTGTTTCGAGTGAGCACTTACAAACTGTACATATTACTTCTTCAGGGATTAATTTAGATACTCAGTTTCACAGAATTCTTTCGGTTTTGGTTTACATATGCAACATGTACATCTACAATAACTAAATAAGTAATTTGCAAGATCCCCTTAATTTCCATGACAACTACTTTGGGAGTCAAATTTACAGGATTAGTAATTCTGACAGCACCAAGTAAAATGACAGAGAAAATAATTACTTAAGAAAGATGAGTGGCTTAAAAAATTTTTTTAAACAACCATTTGTTTTTGACCATGACTGTAACAGCATGTCAGACCAATTGTATATCTAAGACAGTTTCCTAACTCTGAGAATGGCCAGTAATAAGTGCTTGGAAAAAACTGCAAAAGTAGGCCAAGAACTTAGCAGTTTTTTTCTTGTCAAATTCTTTATGAATTTTTTCCATAAATTTTTTCTGCTGTTTTTCTGAACAGCAACCATTATGCTCTCACTTAAAGAGAACATGGGGCTGAGGAGCAGAGGAAGCTTTGGGAGGCTGGCATGAAGGACTAGGAAGAGACTTGTAGGGGTGCTGAGGGTCTGCTGGAAGAACATGAGAGAGTCTGTGAAGCTCAGAAGTGATGCAAAAACTGGCCAGTGGGTCATGGTGGATGGCCAGAGATTGCCGGTGAGGTGGGATTTTTGGTAAGGAAGGTGAGCTGGCAGTGCTCAGAGGATCTTCAAAGATTGAGGAATGGTTTCCTTGTCTTGCTCTCAGGTGGGCCTGTTCGTCTCCAGTCCCCTTCTTAAAAAAACCACTATACCTGCACTTGCATAACCATAGGAGAATGCCAGCAGCAGCCCTTGTGTCTCCTGGGTGACTGCTGAGGGAGGGAGCAGCCTTCCAGATGAAGCTTTTCATAAGGCTTCTATAAGGAACCCAGGAAGATGTTTTCCTGATGCTGCCAGGAGGGGCTGGGGTAGCAGCTCTTGCTGCTGTGGGAGGCTGCTTCCCAAAACAGTAGCTAGCTCTGGCTACAACTTTCTAATGCTGATCCAGAGACTGCTGAAGAACAGAGGCCAGCTGAGCTATACATGACGCTTAACAGCTAATCCCTGTTTCCTTGGTACAGGTAAACAGCTGGTTGTCCATGTTTGGCTTACTTTTACACAGTGTGCCATACATTTNGCTTAATAAAAGACCCAATAGACACTGATAGATTTTAAACAAAGTATATGACCTTTGTGAGATCTAAATAGCTGAGTAAGAAATAAAAATGTTGGGATATAGTGGGCAGAATGGGTTAAGGACATAAGGGTCCTCATTTGCTGCAATTATTTATCTGAGACAGAAGTGGAAATGAGGATAAAAGTATCCTATCTGCCAAATTCCATGGCAGGCACAGTCTGTGATGCTCACAAAAGATAACAAGAACTGGTTTTATCCATATAGACCCCGTGTAACCAATGCCCACACAGTTCCTGTGCTGTTACACTGCATTAGAAAGCTGTGAAAGCGGGTACATTAACAAAAACTGTGTATTGATTAGAAGAAAATGACAAATATTTCAGCCTAATCTTTGCTTAGGCTGTAGTGGTAGCCAGTGGATGTACCTGCGCAATACACCAATTTACTGGTACAGTAGCAACATGTAGGAGCTCTAGCAGAGACCATGCAAAAACAAGGAAATTTAATCACACAGCATTTCCAAAACATGCAGGAAATACTGAATGTGGGTGAAAATCAGTTCTCTTTGTCCTTTTAGTTTCTGTATATGAACTGAAGTGACCAGCCTGAGGCATCATTAAGTCCTGTTCACCCACTTATTTGGCATTATCTAACTTGGGTGTTTCACTGGTTACTTAATGATCTGTAAAATGATGACCCTGACATTTTCTAAAGATGTTACATGATGTAGTTCTTACTTCTACAGTACCAGTTTTTTATCAATGTGTACAGCTTCTGAGTTGCTGCAGTTCTTCTCTGTTACTCTCTGTAAGAGTTGCACAGGTATATAATAGGGATGTAACTATGTAACTAGGGACATCCTATTTAGCTTAGGCTTATGAATGTTGTGCTCCACTTTTGCTTTCTTGTTAAATATTTGTACTGTGTTTGAGCCGATTCTGGTTCATCAAGCCTTGCTAGCCCATATGCTGCTGTAGTGTCCACTCATAAATGAATTCCCCAGGAGCTGGGAGGGAAGATGGTGTTAGTGTGTTAGTGGTGCAGCTGCAACTGGTTTTGTAGAAGTGGGGGATTCACCTTTGCAGGAGTCCTCTATGGGCCAGGTATGGTCAGCTGACTATGCCATATGAGGAAAGGAACTAAACTGAAGGCAGTGGACAAGTAATGCTCTTGTTTCGTGGTTAGGAATATTGATTATAGCTGCTTAATAGCAGTAGTAATGAATAATTAATGGCGCCGGAGAGTGAAGATGGGAAAGGAAACAACAAATTTTACAAGGATTCATATATATAATTTGTTACACTGAAGAGCAATATGCTTTCCTTTGTGTATGTGTGGTGGGAGGGGAGGGGCAAACAAAATCCATCACAAAGGTAGCTCCCAAATACTTTTTCTCTTTGGAATGTCTAGAAAGTAGTATTCCGATATCTGTACAATTCTGTGACAGAGTGTGTTTGAAATGCATCATCTATCCCAAGATAACTAAAAATATAATGCAACTATATTTTGTTTTCAGTGTTTTGACTTTGCAGGAATCCTTTATGGCCTGACCCTGTGCCAGAAGTAAGAGCTTATAGCATTTAACATCTGGCCTAAATATCGTAGAAGTTACAACTCCCTGTTCTTCAGGTCTTGTCATCAGTAACCAGAGAAGACCTTGTGGTCAGGTCCTTGTATCCCTTGAACTGATCCAGACCTATTGTGTACTTCTCAAAATTTTCTTTAATTTTCACTGAATTCTGTTTCCTAACACTGACCTTCATTTGCTCTGTTTGTTCAAAACCTAATTTAGTCTGTTTAAGCAGTAACACTTGAGGCTCTGGGCAATTTCGGGAGATTAATGACTGATTGAGAGGGTTGATGGCCTGAGGCAGTGACTCAGGGCTATTAACTTCATCTACAGAAAATGTATCAGGAAGTGTTTCAGATTGAAGTTGTTGGTTGACAGTCTGCAGCTGTGCCTGAGTTGAGGGAGGGACACTGTATGACAAAAACAATTGCCTATAAAGTCTGAATGGGTTTATTAAAAGATACTAATGCAATTTTGTTTTATAGCAGCTCTAAGAGGCTTGAACTAAAATGGAAATAAAGCAGGAAAATGGAAAGGCTTGTTCTGCAGTGTGCTGTGTAAAAACAAGGTAATGGACAATTCCTTTCAAGAAGCTTTTACTACCTTTTTGAAAAAATAAGAATGTATTGTGGAGCTTCATAAAGCAGATGATTCCAGTTTCTCCTATAATTTTAAATATTGTGCTATTCAAAAGTATTCCAAAATGGATCTCTAAATCAGAATTGTCTTACAGAAGTGTTTTATATCCATGACTTTTTCAAATTATGTTTCCAAGTTCTGAAATATTAATAGAGAGATATTCAAATGCATAAGAATTAGACACATTGATTATGTGTGTATGTGGATCTAATCAATACAAGTGTTGTAGGTACTGAATTTTTTCCAGTAAAACTGCTTGAAGTAAGGTTGAGTCCTTACTCCAGTTTACAGATGGTACTTAGATTGTTTGAATGACCTGCCAGAGGTAAAAGAAGTTACCTACAGAGTGTGCAGAATACTCACCCTTGGAGCTTTCCAAATCTTGGCTGGATAAGTCCCTGAGTAACCCGCTCTAACTTCAGAAGTGGCTCTGCTTTGAACAGAGGCTTGTGCGAGATGATTTCCAAAGGTATCTTCCAACTTGCATTGTTCCATGATTCTTTGCTTCTATGTATATGTGACAAAGACAGGAGTGGAAATCTAATCCTGTTAGTCCAACAGGATTGTTAACAAAACACTATAAAAATATCATAATAATCTTCCTTAAATCTCTGACTTCCAGTGGGATATGGGGTTCTACATTTTTGGTACATTTTGAAATCCTTCACTTAGGTTCTTTGCTTCTTTTATAAGCTAAGGAGACGCATGCAAAACTAAAGATAGTGGTTATGCTGAGATTTTTGCTTTTGCTGGTTTTCATAGATAGTGTAGGCATCTTACTTTATTTTCAAAATTTGTCTTCACTGCAGATTCTCTTTTGGGAAAAATTCCTGTATTTGATAGTTGGTCATGGGAAAAAATATTAAATGGCTTTTTTTCCAAATAAATGTTCAAAAGTGCTTTTGGAAATCTTTGTGTGTGCAAGCAGTGAGTTTGCAGTGTAGCACAGCTCCTCACAAAAGTGCCATTTCAGGGGTGCTGCCATAAACTGGCCTCTTTGTGTAGAGCATGAACCATTTGCACTCAAGCTCCACAGAGCTGCTTTTCTATTTTTATACTTCATATTGTCGTTTCCCTCATGTAATATCTTTAATAGGCTAGGTTTTCTGTGTGTGAAGCCTGTTACTTTCGATCTGGGATAGCTGTTACAGCTAAGAAAAATTTTCAAAAAGTGGGCACAAGGATATGATTAAAACTTGAATTGAGCCCGTGTACATTTTGATTTGATTTTCATTTTTTGGTTTTCACTTCTCCTTTTGACTATATTTGAAGAGAGACATAAGTGTTAGCAATAGGTATGTCGTATGAAAGAGCCATAAATATCTATACCAAGGGATTTTATGCCTCGGTTTTTAACTAGTATTGCATGCACAAAACCTGGGTGAATACAGGTCACTAACCTGTTTGCTGCTTGTCCAAGTCAAAGCCTCAGCTGACAGTTTTTGCCAGGTGTTCAAGAAATATAAAAGTGACAGTTACTGTGCATCTTTCCTCCCATGCTAATACACACTTAAACAAATGGAGAAATGTATTACATCAGAAAAGAGTATTTCTACTCTTTGAACTTGCACCTTTTCTGGAATTTCATCCTTTCAGACTTTGAAATGCATCATCAACATTTTTAATGTCATTTTTCTTTACCTTATTGAATAAGAAAATACAATATATTGAACATCAAGCTATGGAAATATTTCTCTCCTGACAGCACAAACTTAGTTGAAAGAATTATGGATGTTTTTTTCCCATGTTATTTTGAGAGTCTTAAAACTCCTTAATGATATATATAACCAGCAAGCAACAGAGAGCTGGTCCACATATCATCTGGGTATTTTTTAGATCTAAATCACTGCATTGAGTTAAAAAAGTGGATACAAAAATCTCTGAGAAGTGATACAAAGTTAGTGGATTAATCTTTATTTTTGAACCAAAATGCTTTGAGGGGCCTACTAAAATAGGGAAGCTCTTACTAGGTTTTTAGTGTAACTTCAGTATTTAGCAGCTCGGCCTAATCCTGAATGATTACGCAACGGAGGATGAGGGGCATTCAGTGATTGTGGTCTCTTTTATTCTTTTGTTGGTTTCAGCTGTGTTAATGCCTGTCACACCAAGCTATAAGATATACTTCTATATGGGATCTACTGAACAGTTGACAAATTACATATATTTGTAGATTGAAACACTATTTCGAGTCATCTCTCCAAACAACATCTGCATGTATTTTACTGTCAGTGTGGAACACAAAGAAAGCCAATAATATTTAACTAAATTTTACCATAATCAACAAATGGAGATTTTACAATACCGCTGCCTTTGTGTGTGATACACCTGATCATTTTGCTTTCCGTTCTGATATTTTTCTCCTAAATCTTCTGGAGTCATACTTTGTTTCGTTGTCAACTTGGTAACTTCAGGCTTAATTCTACAGGTGCTTCTGTGAGCACACCAGATCTGGAAGCCCTGGCCCTGCTGGGGTGTGGAATGCTATCTGTGTTTTGCAGAGACCATGCTTGGATCCATTGTGCAGATGTTGAATGAAGGCGTATCTATTTCTCCTGAGAGACACTGTTTTCTAGTTTCACTGCTTCTCTGACTACTCTCATGAGAATCTCAGCCTATATTGTCATTGTATCTGCGTAACAGCACGTAACTTAATGAGTTTTGACTGGATTGCTTGAAGAGTAAGTTTCTTTTTCTGGTTTCATTTATGCCAGGTGATGGCAGTAAAGGACCTTTGCTCTTTCAGCATTTGCTGTGAAGTAGAGAAAACATTCAGACTCCCAGCCTGCCTCTAAAGGAAAGGACTCACTTCTGTTCCTTCCTTGCAGCTCGTTATGACATCCATCACGAGATGGAAAAAACAGCATGGCTTGGATTTTAAGCTGCTTGGGTTTTTTCTCCTTCTTAATAAATAATAAATGCTGTGTCTGTTTTTCACTTTCCTTTCTCTGTTTTGGCCTTCTCATACTGTGAATTCTAGTATGACCTTTCAATGTATTCCATACAGTGCAAGCTGTAGTGTTTGGTTTTGGTCTGAAGATATTTAAAACTGCCCCTAGAAATTTAGCATAGATTGCATGTTAAGGGACAGAGAGTGTCCCAATAAAGCTGTTTATCTGGGATTTGTCACTCAGGCAGATGGTAACATAGCGATGTTGTGTCAAAAACATTTTCAAAGTGAAAAGCCTTGCAGTGAGTCTGGAGTGTACCTGCTGGAAATGGAACAAGTCAGCCATTCACAACTAATGTTTTATTGATGGTCTAAAGGAAAGGAGGGGGAAGAAAAGGCCAGACCAGGAAACACAAATTAATTCAGCTTGGCCTTGAAACGTCCTTTCTTAAGCTTACATTTAATGAGCATGGGACAGGATAGAAAAGTGACTAGCTTACCACTTCTCAAACAAGCCACAGCAATGACTATTAATGGAGAATGTGCTTCACTTCTGGTTTTGATTAGTGCTCTCATGCCATCAGTGGGGGGGAGCGAGCTAAATGTTTTCCTTGTGGCAAAACCCCATCTCAAACTGGATGTAGTTTAAGACCAACAGTGCTGTAGTGAAAACAGTCTCATGTTTTAATTCATATGGAGAATGAATTCTAGGAATTCTTCTAATGCACTCTGGTCACAACAGAGTTGGGCTACTTTTGTTCACATTTTTCTTCTGAAGAGACACTTCACAAAGTTGCTGTGCAGCCACCAGACACTGGACTAGTCCATTACGTTCTCTCCTTTTTCATAATTGACTGATGTTATTAATCTATGTTTATAGTAGATGGTCATATGGGAAAGCTGCTGTCTTCCTATGCTTGTGTTTGATTGTGTTAGATCTCATTCAGCTTGTACTATTTCAGTTTCTCAGGTTGTCTTTTTTTTTATTTTTCCCCAGCATATTCCTGCTTTCCTTTGTAACTTTGTCAACTTTTTGCCACTGCTCAACCGCTATAGTACATGTCTATTCCTCTAGCCAATGCCATGAGTAGAAATATTAAATAAGACTCGTCCCTAAACCAACCTACTAGGAACTCCAGTAGCAACATTTTTCTAGGCTGCAAATTTGCATTTTGCCCTGGCTGACTGATGTGACTGATGTAGCTACCTTGACCTTGTGCAGTGAATAGACTTAATATGTATGTCACAGAACTTCAAAAGAAATATTGAAAAAAAATCAAAATCTGTTCTTTAACAAGAGATGCATTACTGATGCACACTGTCAGGGAGCAGCAGGGGCTGTCTGTTCCCTAGGGGATGGGAAACTGAGTGTGATAGTGTGGCCAGCTGAGGACCTGGATGAAGCAAGCAGGGCAGATCAGAAGTCACAGACAAACTTAAACAACAGTTGAGACTTCCTGCTGGGTTTGTGGTGACAAGGCAGACACGCGGTCAGGCTGGGAAGTCAGTCCACAGGTCAGGGTCAGGACCCATAGGTTGTATGGTGGAGCTGGTACTCCTCTGTGACTGCCACCCAGGGCTGAGATGAAGTCGACTCTGCAGCCCGTAATGCAGGCTGACTGCAGAAAAAAATTAGCCAGGGCCATTAAAATGTCTAAGTGTCAGGTCTCTGGTGTACCTTTAGTTGTTGAGGTTGGACTTGATGATCCTGAAGATGTTTTCCAGGCTTACTGATTCTATGATTTCATGATTCTAATTGAATGTGTGAAAAGGAACATATTTGCATAATGTGAATTTGTCTGTCTGTGGAAAAGTTTCCTGGATCAAATACCTATAGATGGGGAGAGTGTTTGGGGCTATAACTTTATATGGCACAAAATAATTCTTCCTGGTGCAGTCTTTCAATCCCTGTATGTTTCCAGAATAAGGAAAGGGAGAAATAAGGAATTACAAACTGATTTCTTGTTCTGTGTTTATTAAAGGTTGAAGGAATCTGTTTACATCTGTTTTTTAGTTTGCAGTGTAAGAGTTCCTCAGTAGTTAAATGCTCAGGCTGTGCATATATACACTTATACAAATAAGTTAAGCATGCCCAGAAATGTTTCTGAGCACTGAAACCAACAAACTGACATGGAGTAGCCTGCACTGCTACTTTTAAACTTTCTTAGCCTTAGAAACAGGAAGCTACCAAACACCAGAAAACTGCAGATTTTATAATGGACTTCATCCTGTGCTAGTATCTAAACTATGTCCAGGCCAGGAATAATTCTGAAGATTTCTGGTTAATACTAGGACTACCTTTAACAGTTTAGAAGATGAGTGGTTTGGGCTGCTTTATTTTACCGGCATGTACAGGCATTTAGTACCTTTCAGCTTTTGAAGGTCATGGACAAGACAGTTTCGTGTAAACAGAGGAAGCAAATCAGTTAGGCAGGAAACTCACGAGTGCTTGGAATATCAGCTAAATGCTTGGGAAAATATTCACTTCCTTCACCTGAAGTTTTTAAAGCATATAGTTCTGATATAGATACACTGATAAAAGGTGAGGTGGAAAAGATGCTGTACTGCTGAAAAGGCAATTTCATCTACAGACAGACTCTTCTCCAGTTTGTTGTTGCAAAAATGTCCATTAAATAACTGGTTAATTAATATGGTTTTGCTCTTTCAGTGTTGATTAAAGTCTCCTGATGTTGAATAACTGTGTATAGAATTGTACAGATTATGGATTTGGCAGAGTGGTGTAGATCTTCAGTTACAGATATCAACATAAAGCCTGTGATCCTTTTCTATTCAACCTATAATAATATAGGAAGACAATTCAAATATTGTACTTTGAAATGGTTTGCTTTGACGTCAGTGAGGTGCAAGATCTTCAGCTGCAGGAATTTAATTCCTTTGGATTAATAGAAGAAGCTGGAAAACAGGCTATCATAAAAGTTCAAGCTTGAATATTTTTATAGTGCCAGCTGACCTGACACTTTTCTTTGACTAGAAGGATGATTGGCCAGTCAAAAGAAACTGAAAATTTTTCATATGTATTGATTTCAACAAAGCATTTGACATTGTGACACATGGGAAAGCAGTAGGTAGATTAAGATGGGGACAGAGATAAAACGTGGAAGTTACGTGTGGAACAGATAAAGCAGGAAGCGTTATACTTACTGGGAAAATATTAAAATAAAAGGACTTTTCAAGCCAGGTTCCTCTGAGCTTGGGGTTGGGACAGATAATATTTAAAAATTTCATAAGTGATTTAATGATTTCATAAGGCACGACAGGACACTTTTAAAATGTACTGCTCAATGTATACTTGCAATATACTGACAGATCCTCAAGGAAATGTGGAGAGCAGGAGGAAAAGAAGCTGGACAGCGCTGTGAACAAAAGGAACTATAGGGTGATGTAATTAAACAGTAAATCTAATAGTACAAAGGACAACACAAACACTTAAGGATTAACAGTAAGGATTTGTAGTAAGACTATCCGTTCTTATTCACGTTCGGGAGAGATGCAGTGTGATTGCAAGGAGTAAAAAAAGAAGTGTTAATGGTGTTCTGGAAAAATAAGGTTTGTCTCAATGGGAAAGTTAAAAAGCTTTCCAGCTTGGCAAAATAAAGACTGAGAAGTATGATGATAGTCACTGAAATTTTTTTAATGGTAAACATCATAGGTAGTGAAGATAATTTTTGGGTAATGAACAGTGTTGACAGTGGAAGGAAAAGTGCAAAAGGTGCATAAATCTATTTAGACAAAATATAGCCAATTTTAGTAGCAAGAGTAGTAGGTTTTCTGACATACTGACTAACATTTTGACCTCCAAGGATTTTATAATATGGTTTTCTTAACTTTTTTGAAAACCAACCAGAATACCATAAAGGAGAACAGAATACAGTGTTCTCAAAATTAGAGATAGAGTCTCATTTATACACAATATTACAGAAGTATTTGGGACAGTAAGCAAAACATTTGAATAATTGCTTTCCCATTTTTTATTAAATATTACTGAATAATTAAGCTACATGTAACAACTCTGAAAAAGATGACCTTTCCTTAGCATTTGTTCCATTTATTTTTTTCAGAACTACTGTATAGGTAGAAATGCCAGCCACTGTTGTACTCCAAAATTTGTCTGTGGGCAGAAATGAGACACGCTTCATGTAAACCCAGGAATTTATTGCTAACATAATTGAAATCTTAATATTCTAATCCCAGAACCATTACTGGTCCAAATGCAATTATTGCAGAAAGAGAAACAATAAGTGTATGCAGAAAAGTTTAGTAATAATAATGAAAAAAAGAGTTAAAATTCACAAGCTCCTGAGCTCCCTGACACTTCTGGAACATAAGTCCAGTGGTTTCATTCTGGTACTGGTGAGGGTGCTACAGGGATTCCTCAGCCTTTGCCAGGAATAACATGTTCATGGTGATGCTTTCATCTCTGGGGCTCAAGGATCTGTGTGAGACTGTTTGTGTATGTCTGCTAACACACTTCGATGCTTTTGCTTTTTCTTCATCAGCTGTCATTCTTCATTGTTCTGCAGCTCCACATTCAGATTTTGTGCCTTTTACATATGTTGGATACTACTTTTTTTTTCTTTCCTATACCCCCTTTTGCTCATTTGCAGGTCCACTTTTCTTTTAGTCACCACTGATGACTTTACAGCTGCAGGGTTTTCAGTTTCCAGACCTGTGTCCCATCTTTTATTTTCTCATGCCTGTACTCCTCTCTGATCCACAATGTTTCTTCACTTCTCAAGAGTCTGCTGTTGCACCAGGTCTATATTTTTCTGTATTATCATGTTATCCATAAATGTCTCATTCTACATGGAATAACTTCTTATTATTTCTACCTGTATAAAACTATGATTGTGCAATAGAAGATAACACAGGTAAAAAATTAGCCCTTGAACCTGATCATTTAGGAAAAATTGCTGTTAGTGCTTATAAAGTAAAAAGAGGTCGCAGGCAGATCAAGGAAAGATTAAACAGATAAAGCTGGACAAGGCTCAGTCCTGAGACCTTGCAAATTCAGTACACAACATACAGTCCATTGTTACAGAGCACCAGAGTTACCCCATCTTTATCCTGAACATGGGAGTTCATGTTATAACAAGGTCTTTACACAGTTATTATCTTAGGAACCAGGGCATGGGGGAGGCAGGCATGGACCATTTTTGGTGTAGGGCAGCCATATGTTAATTTTCCATCACTTTTGTCCCTTGAACAATATAATCCCTAAGTACTGTGGACACCTTTATGAGGCCTATTTTGTTTCAGTCTGTCCTTACCATCCTACTGAGATTGTTTCAACCTGTGAAACTTGGTAGCACACTTAGGCAACATTTTTTTATTGCTTGTATTCTGAATTTGACTCTTGTTCCGTGGGGAATGGAGTGCAACTGCCAACAGTCATTTTATTTGTCACCTTTAACAAACATCACAAAAATGGAACTATGTCTGTGTATGATGAGCTAGAAGGTACTTAGTCACCCTTAAGCTATTCATTACTAAGTCTACCTAGACCAAAATTGTACCATTCCTCTAAATAATAGCAACATCTAATGCAATAACCTAGAGTACATTAACTGACTAAATGCATGCCATTTTTTTTTCTGTGTTAATTTGGCTTTAGACAACGAGTAATCAAAATCAAGGTGAAACATCATATTATAAATGCAGTAGAACATATTTGGAAACCTTTCAGAGCTTCATGATCCATTTTAATTTCCTAGTATCTTGCTAGTGATTCTGAGTATTCTTGGCAAAACATGTGTAATAGAGATAAAGTACCCTGAATAATAGGTGTGTACAATGGTACACTGAAATCACCTCATCTGGCAAGTTCATCTCTGCAGTATGGCAAATTCTCTCAGAAATTCAGGATAACCCTCACCAGAATGCTAATGGTCAGATTACTATAACCTGAACAATTACAGACTGTCATACTACTTTATCTTCCTACTCACCAAGTTTTTAAATTGGCTATGTCAGCTATTCAAAGAATGATATTTCTTCATTCTGTGAACAGTTTACAGAGTCCTTTTTATGAAATGCTTAGTTAAAAATGTCTTCTCTTCTGTGTCAAACCCCAAAGAAGGGAAATGCTAACAATATGGTAGGGAGCTTCTTTGGACTGTAGTATTTTCTTTAAGGTAGTTACTTTTTCTGTGTGAGGAGTTACTATATTTTGATCCAATTCATTGCTATGCAACCCTTCAGCTGTGTGTATATTAAATAAGAAGGAAATGAAAATGAAAAAGGCTTGAGCCAGCTGTCCTGAATGGCAACACTGTTTTGGAGATCTGACTTCCAATAACTCTTATTAATTTCTATTAAAAGTCACAGGGTATGATTTAGTTGCTAATTGCTGTACCTACAATCAGTTGGGTAGCAGCACATAAATCTTCCTGCTTTTTGGGTCTTCACTGATCTTATCGTACTCTAATAACAACAGGTTTGATAAGTACTTACAAACTAGACAAAGCAGAGCCAACAGTGAGCAAAAGAAGCTTCATACCAGAAATATCAGCATCTGAGGAGTAGCAGATACCTTTCTAATGTTAACAAATTTGGAGGGTGTGTTGAATAAGTGAAATTAAATAAGATGAAGGGAGAAGGGTTAACAGAAGAAATGAAGCTTTGAAAAAAGAAAACTGAAGTGAGAATGCCAGGCTACAGATGTGGCCATCTCCACAAAGAAATTTCTTTGACTATCTGAATGTTCAGGATTTTAATGTTTCTCTGTTTGTTTTCTCTGTACAGCCTTCTTCCAAAATTACCTGTTTGGGCCAGAGGAAAACACTTACAGCAATAAGAAGTAACAGAAAACTAAACATCTGAGACCTAGAGTTTTGCAGAGACAGGTTCAGTGAAGACTCTTACAAAGGTTTTGCCTCAAGGCACATCAACATAAACCCTGTTTTTCATAGGATTGCAAAACTTTGTTCTTCCTCTTCTTAGAATTTAGGCTGTGATCTAAACTCTGGATTTAACTACACAAATACATCAGCTGCAACTTTGCCTTCTTCTTATCTACCCAGGAACAGCTCTGCTAAATTGCTTCTATGTTCTTTGTGATGGTCTTTTATAATCACATTGTTTTGTTTCATGATCAATTTCTTGAGGGTTTTTTTGTCTACTATCAGTCTTTGGAAAGAAGAACTTCACCTTTTATTAAACTCTCAAAGCAGTAGTAGAGGGAGACATATGCTTAGGGGATAGTGACATTTGTGTATCCTAGCAGGATACAGAATGACAGTGCCTCCCTTTCTGTTTTTCAAACAGTTTTTAAAAGTCCAATTCTATATTTCCACCAGCACGTCAAAGAGTGGGCAGCAGGTGGTGTCTCAGAGGAATTCAAATATATGATGTCACAGTTTTTGTTCAGAGCGGAACATTTTCTCTGGAAGAAGAGACTGCCGTCACTGAGAAACCGTCGTTGACAAGAAAACCTGGTGAGTCAGTACTTCTAGGTCAACTGAACTCTTCAGCAGGACATCTTGTCTAACCTTCACTCCTAAGTCCTTGTAACCAAACAAGATGAGCCCTGAGAATAGAAAGAGGCCAGCCTGGGAAATGAGAAACAAGAGAGAAATTCAGCTTGTGCTGTAATGATATGTATGCAGCAGAACTGACAGTTATAGAGAAGGATTTATTGAAAGTTCATCTTTAGCTAGTAGAGTGTCTTGAGAGGTAGGGTAGCTTGACATCTGAGGTGGTGATGAGGAGCAAGAGTACACTTTGGGTTTTTAATAGCAGGTCTAACTATAACTGCAAACAGTGTGAAATGCCTGGGGGCTGAAACGCTTAGGCCTACTGTAAATGTAAAATCAGTGTTGTGTTATTTTTAGACAGTATGAAAGACACCCATATCAAAAATGTGCTTGTTCACACTGGTCATTTCATATTATCTTAGGATAACAGTAATTTGTGGTTTATGAGAACTTCAGT
>WEIT01041279.1:29068-49451 GCA_013389985.1 Dryoscopus gambensis
AGCTGTGTATGAGTGTCCTGCAGAAGCCGGAGCTGGAAGCTGGGATCTGGCTAGAGGCACCACACAAGAATGTGGTTCACAGGAGCTCCAAGAGAGCACCAGCTTTGGGTGTGGCCCAGACAACCTATGTTTGGCAAATTAAATGGCTGAAGTGGGCTCAGTGTTGCGATTTTTGAGAAACTACCACTACTCTTTAAAAAAGTAAAATCTGTTTTTCTCTATTCTCTCTGCACTTTTAGAGATAGAATGTTCATCAAGGTAAGGCAAAGGCAATGATTAAATTTGCATAATGAGTTTGATTTTGTTATCTTCATGTTACTTGAGTTCCTTGGAAAAACGTACTGATTGTCTTTCCGCATATGACCTTTCTGATAGCTATCATAGGCTTAATAGCTAGGTGGTGATGGACTAAACTACCAAAAAATTAATGTATTTTCCTCTGTTCTACTTAAATAGACTCCTGATCTTGAGCTGCAAGATATACGAAAACTAAGTAAACTAGACACAGTAGGTAAATGAATTTGATTAAGATAGTAATTAAACATACAGCTAATTGCTTTTTACATGCTATAAAAAGTTTTCTTAAAAGAAATGTGACTAGATTTCTTTTAACAAATACAGTTATTTGTTTGTTTGTTTAGTGTTTTAATTTTTTAAAAAAATAATATCTAGACTGGCAGCTACAGATTCCCAGTGACTTTTGCTAAAAATAACTGGATGGGTGTACAAGTTATTATACGATGAAAATATAAATTTGGTTTCCTGACCATAATTTTTCTTGTGAAGAGGACTTCTGTTGCTCTATAATATTTTTATTCCTGGAGTCCTTGCAGAAAGCAATCTGAAGAGAATTCATGTAATAGGAATACCAGCTGTGAAAGGAGCAAGTGCTGGAAGTAACTTCCTTCCATAAATACACACATTTTTGGAACAAATAGAAGAAAAATTGGAGTGCCTTTAACAACCTAATTGCTTATTTCCTGTTACTCTATTATCGTGCTCCTGGGAAAAATCCAGATCTCTTGGTTCTGGATCTCCTGGTTAATATCAGTGTTCACTGGCTTGCAACTTCCAGTATTTGGTTTTTTAAAATAATTTTTGGTGCTAAGAATTTTTCCTTTTACAGCTTTATAGTCTTTACTGCTTTCAGGGCTACATAAGAAAAAATAGTGAAAAGGAATTCCACTGGTAATTACTGAATTAACTGTGGAAACATCAATCCAAGGTCTGAAAAAAGCATTTGGAATGGTTTAAGACAGTAGTATAGATTACCCATCACAAACAGTCTGTCTTACTAAACAGAAATGTCTTCTGCTGTGAAGAAAACCCGCAATGAACCAAAAACCTAGGAAAAAAACCCAAAGAAAAAAAAAGCACTTAAGGGAGGCTCAGCCCCCTAAAAGAAGCAAAGATGAAAAGAAATAAGAATGCTCATGCTTCAAACTGAATTTCTTGAGACTTTATTTTATTGGAAAATTTAAAAATACTTGTCTGAATGCAGATTGTTAATCCCTGTATTCCTTTTATTTTGTACTGTTCGGTTTCTGAAAATGCTGTCTGCATTCCTTCTGTATTACATACAGCTCTGAGAATATATTAAAAATATGCTGCTGTTTAGGATCATATTGAAAGGTGACAAAATATTTAAACTTTTTTTTTTTAATTTAAAAATACAGGTTTTCCAGAACTTAAATTGTTCACTGATATCTGAAAATCTGACAGATTAAATTTACTTGTTAGATAGTTACCATTTTACTTTGTTTGCTTCAAAATGTCATCTACAAGCAGTTTGATAAATGGATTGAAAAGTCGTGTAGTCTGATTATACAGTAGTTTATTCAGATGCATCTGTATTTCCAAAACCTTGTAGAGCCATACAAGAATGACGACGGCTCTACTTGTGCATTTTATTCTAGCTCTTTCAGGGCAAAGTAGTTATTAGAGGCAAAAATTCCTTTAGGGTAGGGGCTTATGGACCTATTTAGCTCTCTAATATCAGAATAGTCTTCAAAACTCACAGAGGTGTAATAAATAATTTAAGAGACTGTGGTGAACTCCAAGCCAATGCAGATGCTTTTCATGCTGCACCTGAACTTATTAAATACTGTGGGTATGTCTATTTGAAATCTGTTCTTAGGGTACTGTATGTTTCTGTATTGCAAAATTCTAATCAAATATTTTTGTTTCTTTAGAACAAGGTTATTATACATACCGGAAATTATGGAAATATTTTTTTTGGTAATTTCTAAAACAAATGTTGTTACTAATGAATACTTCTTGAAATAGATCACCTGTCCTGGATCAAATTCCTCCTTGTTTGTTGCAGTGAAATGATACAGTACTCAGGGATGATAAAAGTAGCTGAATCCAAAGCTTAGAGGTGGATATATATTTTTAAAATTAATATGTGAATGAAAAAAAAACCCAACAAAAACCAAACTACAAACAAACTCCAAAGAGGGGGTGTGTGCATATGAGTGTGATTTCCCTCATCAGGGATAGTTTTGAAAACACTTTCCTACTCCAAAATCGGAAAACTGCATCAGACCCATCAAGTTACTCTCTGCCCATGGCAGTAATATCTGGTTTCAATCAGTTTGGCTACAAAGTTTAGCAAGCGTGTGTGGAAGGGCTGAATCTCCTCAGCAGTGTGCAGTAGACACAACTGTACAATCCAGCCTTCTCAAAAATCATGTTGAGTTTTTTAAAAGTGGGCCCTTTTCTTCTGCAAACCACCTGTGCTCAAATATATGGCCTGGTTTGAACAGCTGGTCCTAAATCTCCTGTGATTGAAATCTCTTTTGTTTCCCCCTCATGGCTTTAACTGCAACTGCAGTTCCTTTTTCTGTTTCTGATCAAAGAGACCTACTATGAGTTGCCACGAAGGGAAAACAGTTTTAACCTGCAGATTGGTACACTATATTGATCTGCCATGAGTGTTGCTCCGTGTGCTGGCTCCTACTTGCCAGCGATGCGGCGCTTCCCCAGCAATTCAGCCCCCAGCTAAGCTTACACTTTATGACTGCCTCACAAGTTCTACAGTCACTGCTTGACAAGGTGGTCTTTAGGTGAGTCTCAGCTCTGGAAACATCCTGTCTACATCAATATGGAGCTAGGAAAGCTGCTTATTATTAATATTATTTGTATTAGCACAAATGCAATTTCCTGTAAGTTTCCTCCATGAAAGAGTGCACAAATTTAAGTCTGTGTGAACTAGGAAAAACCCAACACTTCTAAAGTGAAGGTTTGATTCTAAAATATTATATTTTAGGTGAGAAAAGAAATACTCCACTATTCAGTCAGCTGGGGAAAGAAGAGAATCTGAGTTTGATTCACTTGAGTGCTGTTGTATATACGCAGATGTCTGCTATTCACTATATTCTGCTATAATTTTTTTTGGAAAACAATATTCTTTTCTAATTTATAAAACAGTCATGTTTTTTAAGTTATATTTAAATGACGCTCTTTCTTTGCACCTAGCAGAAACATTACTAATGTGTGGAGACCAGTGCAAAAACTTAATTTGCCTTTGTAGCCAGACACCATTTTTCTTGGTAGGCAGAAGATGCAAGCACTGGTTTTAAAGTAGCAGCAGTCATGTGCATGCAACAGTCAACACAAAAATCCCTTCTAATGGCACGAGACAGACACTGCTGTTTATATGATGCAGAAAGGTTTTGCTTCTCTCATTTTTTTTTTTTAATAAATGCAGTTGCTATAGAGATATCTGAAACCCATCACTGTCTCTAGCTACATTCTGTGACCTATTATTCCTAAGGAATAGTCCCCAAAGCATCATAGCAATTGGTTACAATTTTCCTCTTCCTAAAAATTGCCCATTCCCTCTGAATGAATTGCTCAAATAAAGGGATTGTCTGTAGGTGATCTAGGCATAGTTGTAGGAAGTTATTTTGCCACTAGCAAAACTGTTGCTGTATGAAGAGAAACCATATATCTGAGAAGCTATTTTTCTGCCTTTGTTCTGACTCTGGCAGCCAGGAGACTCTATCCACTGATGCAACTTCTAATCTCTAAATGCTCAACTTCTCAGTGCCCTGCTCTGCAGTGGCGTGGGGAAAGGTACAGTGTTTTTTCCATAGTGTGGGGAGAGATCCACTTCCCAAGTATGGTATTCTCATCTATTATTCTAAAAGCATATTAGCATAAGCAAAATAACCCTTAATTAAGTCAATGCTGGCAAATATTTTGCTGGTCATAAAATGAATAAACCAGTACAGTAGCTGGTCACTGCTAAAAGATCTTAGAAGAGTTGAGCTCATGCACTTCATAAACACGTGTTTATAAGAGTGATCAGTGACACGTTAAAACTACTGTACAACACAAAATACTGGATATTGAGGAGAAGAATGGGAAGTATCTGGGAGGAAAATTGTCTGATATACAATTGCTGAAATTCATTTCCTTTTCAAGTTCCTGTAGCTTGAGAAAATTTTATGACGCTTACTCTCAAACAAGCTTGCATCGCACTTCTGTGATTCTTACAGGAGAATTTACAGCAGGACATACGGCAGCTGGGCATGGATCTATCTCCACACAGGGAAATGAAGCCCCATTAATCGTGTTCCCCTTCAGCTCTGGGTCCTTTGTCTACCAGTTCATAAAGAGGAACCTTTTCTGTAAAGGCTTGCAGTACAGTGCAATGGCATATTTCATGTCACTAACCCACCTGAATAGACACTGTGTGAGGTCTGTTTAATCTGTGGTTTGTTTGCACAAAATGATGCCATTTTTAAGAATAAAACAACCAGCACAAGTAAAATTTGTTATGCAGTTATAAAAGAGATGTAAAAGGTAAAGAATGTAGGCAATGTACACAAAACAATGTAGGCAAATGTAGGGAAAAAATAACAAATACCAATGACAAACTTCTAACAGGCTGCTGTAGTTTAAGATATACAAATACAAATATATAGAAATTAATTTTTATTTCATCTGCCTATCAGTTCTATTAGCTGCCATTTCATTGTTTGTATTATGGCTCTGCTACGATGTATGGAGTCTTCAAGGGCAGTGTAATATAGCATTGTAGTGTTTTATAACACTAATATACTAATATATTTAAAAGTGAACTTAGAGAAATCTATTTTGGTTATCCAATCTGCATTTTTCAGTTCTGAGTCTTTAGAATTCTGTAGCTAATTATGTATGCTGCCAACCAATCCCACTAATGTTCCTCACACCTTTGTTTTAAAAATAGGCATCTGTTTTTAAAAAACTTATAAGGTTACTTTGTGTTGGCAGATATGTATGGATATTTCTGTGAGTTCAGGCTTAATTTGTGGGGGAGGACTCTTCAGTTTCATGTCATATATTAACCTGACTTAATGAAGCTGCTCTTTCTGGTTCAGCCACCTGCCTGGTAGATGCAGTCTAGACTGAGAACATGGCCAGAACCTACGTGGGCTCAGTTGTCAGCACTATTCCTTCATTTCAAAATACTGGTTTGTGACATTATCCTGCATACTTTCTAAATTTCATGTGGATTGTGAGTGCAATGAAACTACCACCGATAAAAAAATCAAACTAAAGGTGTCTGAACTTTATACCTGTGCTCTATCATATGGCTATACTTTAATTTGTCAAAATGCCTTACCCAAGCAAAGTATGTCGTTTGTATCCAGTCTGAACTCGGATTTGTCACTTGCAAATAGCTATGTTTTCTTCTACCAACTCAGAATGTAATTGGGCTAATTCAAGAGCATGTGCAACACAAATCACAGACCTGGAAAGTGTTAATTTCCAGACCAGGGTTAGGCCATATCAGGTGTTCTAGGGAAGGTTAAAAGGAACAGGTGAAGCTATTGCGATGCATAAGGAGGTGGCAGCAGGGATAATTATCTTAGCTGATTGCCAGGTGGTTATGTTTGCTGAAATATGTTAAAGAAGTGAGGAGGAGACTAGGGTATTAGATGTATTATTTTTAAGTTGTGTTTAACTGAATGAAGAAAGTCCCTCACAGTTTTATGCCTGCTTTAGGACAAAATAAGAATAGTAGTTTATTTTTTTTGATGGTTGTTTTCATGGTTGTTTTAGGTGTATGATGGTGCCTGTGATTTAAAGGACATGTGTAGGTAATGATTTTAATTTTATTTCACTGTCTGCATTTTGCTGCCGATGTTTCTCCCCACTGTATATTCTTCTCTTGTTTTAGGCTTCACTTTGAGCTTTGTAACACCTTCCCATGTCTGTAAACTAATAAATTGGATTAAGTCCCTGGGAGTTTTTCTTATGAATCCTATAAATTTGGTAAGTGTTTCAAATTCATCAGCCAAATACTGATTTAGGAAACCTTCTTCTGTGTCTGCTTTTTGGGTTTACTTGCCTTTCTGTAAGTGTTTGCTGTCAAAAATCACATAAAGCACAGGAAGGCAGATTACAGTTGGTGGATTTTGTTGTGCCATTCTAAGTAAATAAGCCCTGAATAAGATGAAATAGAAGACATTGTTTTTCTTTATAGAGTGACGGGATTCATTCAGGAAAAAGTAACCTCTAAACTGAGAGGGAGCGATGTTATTTGGGACTGGAGCCTGCCTTGGCACTCTGCTGAGGGTAAGTTGCAGCACATTGATGCAGCGCGGCAGGAGCAGATTGGAGAATCTGACTGCAATCTCCTTTCGTTTACTATCATGCTGGGTGAATAGGGTAAAACACCAATTGCTTATATGACTGAGGAATATTGAGAAAGTACTGAATGAATTTTACCTTTCTTCCTTAGCAATTTAGCTGCTGGAAATTATTGCAAGCTAGTATCATAAGATCAGTCAGAATGAAGAACTGTCATTGGAGAACATCTGTGTTTAAATGATCAAGCAGCGCTATAATAAAGATTTCTTAATTCTTGTGCCACATATATTTATGGTGAGTAACCACGAAGAGTAGTAATAACATAACAGATGTTATTTAATTTTTTTTAAAGTTAAGGAAGTGGCCTAGATGTGGGACTTTTCAGTGAAGAGGTGATATACTCATAAAAAACAGAGGGTGGTATGCTGCTGGCATATCTGAAAGGCTAGGCAAGTCAGCATACTGCTTTAATGTCTGGAAGAGTTCCAGGTTTAATGAGCATTTAAGCTCCTTTCTGCTGCGGGAACAGCATAATGAATACCGACAAGCCCGTGTTGCAGGTTGGCTGACGCAGCTGTCCTAAGAATTCAAGGACTTTCACAGTTGCCCATCCCTGAGTTCTTCACTGCTTTTGAGTAACCCCCTGGCCCCAGACTCAGTATCCTTCCTGGCAGTGAAAGCAAGTCAAAGACTTAGAAAATTGCTATCTCAGCACTTCTGGAAGTGATAAAGTGTAGTGTCATCTTAAAAACAAAAACCCCTCCTGCGTTTCAGTGTGCTGTGCATAAATGTTGATCTTTTGTTATGTACTGTTCTGTACATGCATATTTGGGGAGGAGAGTGATGGAAGTTCAGAATGCTGCCATCGCTGAATAATTGTAGCATAAACTTTTACTGAGCATAACTTCGAACACCAGTGAAAGGAACCAAGTGTGTTACAATGCTGCTCTTTGTCACAACAGTCCTTATACTGACAGCAGGTGGGACTGTTTTAAAGGAGTATAAAAGAGAAATAGTCAGGGTAGCTATCAGATGAACTATGCAAGTATGAATATACTTGCTATGCCTGTATATTCTGTTAGGTAGTAAAGGCTCCATCTTCTCAAATGCTCATGAGCTATCAGAGGAGAATTTGTTTTTCCATGAAGATAAATGTAGGGAGAAAAGTAGCAACTACAGTGAAATATAGCGGAAAAATGCCAATTTTTATTTTAGCTGGGGAAGGCACACCATGTAAGTCTGGGTATGTCTAGGTGTGGGTTTTGTATGTACTTAAGACAAGTTGCTCAAAATCTCCTCTTCATCAGAAGATACCACGTTGTGTACCAAATCTGACAATCACTGTGAAGCTCTTGGAAGCACCCGAGGTAATGAATTATGTACAGGAGCCAGTCCTAGGGCCTGGCAGTATGATTCTTCCCTCATTCAAGCCTTCCATAACGTCCCATGCACTTATTATTTTCAGAGCACAAGCTGAAAGTCTCTTGAAGATGACATAATTTGTTCAGAGCAAGTTTTAGAAAGAATTTGAAGCAAGATCTATGCTGTAACATTACGTTGGTTTTTACTAACTGCCACAGCAAGTGAGTAGTAAAATGTAACTCCTAACAGGTGGATCTGATTTTTAAATAGCAGCTTTGGCAGGTGAGACATCTAAGGGGCTTACAAGGATGGCATCTGTAGCATTCAAAGTACGCTTCTGGACCACTGGGTCTTCTTAAAAAACAGTAGGTGGTAGCAAAGTTTGTTGATTGTGTGACACTCAGAATGCAAAATCTTCCTATGTAACTTGGAACTGCATTTGCTTTGGACAGAAATAGTTCTTGAGTGTTTTAAGTGTTTTGAGTATTTGGTAGTTGGTGTTCCTTTTTGGTTTGGTTTTGTTTTGTTTTTTTCTTCAAGCAATTGGTGCAAAAGGCTGCAGCTGAAATCAGGGCCATAAATGTTGTTGAATCCACCTTTCATGTGTGAGTTGCTAGCAGATTTTCATTCAACTGTTCATGATAAGTCATGCTTGGTGTAGGCTGGAAAGGGCTTTTGGAACTGTCTAGTTTGATCCCTGATCAGCTTGCTTCTTTTTACTGTGTAGTGAGAAGGAGTATGTAGCTTTCTGATCTGGTTCAGAACAGTTCAGATAAAATGTAGTTTGCTCTAGAGAGGTTTAGTAAGTAGTGCAACTAATTCATTAATGATACCTTCGTATCATGTTTGCTTTTAACTTTCAGTCCCACCAGATAACAAAAGAAGTTAGAGGTGTGAGAGATTAATTTCTGGGCTTTGTGCTGAGAAGTCTCTTCTCCCCAGTGTTCCAGACTATGTGTATTTATAGTTTGAGCTGGAGTAGCTTTCACGTTCCCTTCACTCCTGTTAACGATGCCATTTCTTGCATGAGAGCAGTAACCCTGACAGGAGAAATTAGTTCATGTATTGTTCTCAGATCTGAAACCTACAGAGTTAAACTCATGTCGAGTAGCCCTGTGCTTCTCCTTCAAGCACTTTGAGGCTTGCTGATTGAAAACACTTATCAAATTGAACTAAATTAGTGTACTACAAATTTGGGATGCTCAATTTAGCATTGCTGTGAAAAATCCATTTGGGATAATAGACTTTGCCCCAGGGATTTAGAAGAGCCACAAGGGAAAAAAAAAAGTTCAGTCTTAGATTGCTAATTAAAAATCAGTAGCATTAGGAAATGTTTAATGCTTCAGTCTAATTTTTGACAAATATGAATCACAGAATATCCTGAGCTGGAAGTGACCCCCCAGGATCATCAGAATTCCACTCCTGACCCTGCACAGGACAGTTCCAAGAGTCACACTGTGTACCTGAGAGCCTTGTCCAAACACTCCTTGAACTCTGTCAGGATTGGTGCTGTAATCACTTGTTTGGGGAGCCTGTCCCAGTGCCCAACCACCCTCTGGGTGAAGAACCTTTTCCTAATATCCAATCTAAACCTACTCTGACACAGCTTCAGGCCATTCCCTTGGGTCCTGTCACCAGTCACCACAGAGAAAAGATCAGTGTCTGCTCATCTGCCTTCTGTAGATCCTCGGTTGTAGACTTTAGACTAGATGTCTGCCCTCAGTCTCCTCTTCTCCAGGCTGAACGGACAAGTGACCTCAGCCACTTCTCATACAGCTTCTCCTCAAGGCTCTTCACCATCTTTGTTGCTCTCCTATTGACTCTCTAGCAGCTGAGTATCTTTATATTGGGGCACCCAAAACTGCACACAACACTTGAGGCGAGGCCACACCAGTGCAGAGGGAAGTGGGACAATCCCCTCCCTTGCCTGGTGGGAAATGCTGTGCCTGATGCTCCCTAGGACATGGCTGACCCTCCTGGCTGTCAGGGCACTGCTGAATCCTATTCAACTTGCCACTGACCAGGACCCCCAGGTCTCTTTCTGCAGTGCTGCTCTCTAACCTCTTGCATCCTAGGTTGTATGTGTGTGATAGATTCTCTAGATAAATTAATACAGAGAGATGTTCACAAAGACTAAGGAGGTTTATTATGGTGTCTGTTCTGCCAGACTAGTCTTGCAGTGACTTTGGGTCTCACTTTTCTTTATATATGACCTGACCTGAAACTGGGATAGGTTGCAGGGCATTTACTACTTGCACAAGGCTGTTGTTCTCCAGAAGAGCTGTTGGGTTTGCAGATCACTGATGTTTAGAAAAAGGACTATATTAGCAATTTAACAATATAAAGTAGTTAGGTGGTAGTAGTAGTAGGTAGAAGACGTTGGGATACTAATGCCAGAACAAAAGGATAAGACTTTGCAGTAATGTGTACAGTCTTGAAATTGCAGTCAAAGCTGTTTTTCATCTTCCATTTCTGAAGGCATCTTAGGACCCGGAATTTTTTTGATTTTGTTTATTTTAGCAAAATTGAGCCTATCTAGGTATGCCATTGCTCTTTGTTAATATAAAGAAGGGTTAAATAAAAGGAAAAGAGAGAAGGAAGTAGACAATGAAGACAACTTTGTATGAGCAGATAGTGGAATCGGGCTACAAATTAGGGTACGATCTAGTTGTAAGAGGAAATTATTGTTGTACATACCTTGATGGGAGTGGGAGAAAAAGAAATCTCAACTTCTTTCTCCACAGTAGCCTTCATAAATCTAGAGAGTTTATTATAATTGACTTTTGCAGCACAGAAATTATGTTCATGATCTAAGAGGCCTTTCCTAGTCTTCATTAGCAGAAACTGTCTTGTAGTTATATGATCTACTTGGCTTTACCTTTACAGGAAAATAACATAATACTGTTTAAGAGAATATTTGTAGATTCTTGTGTAAAAAATGATACATATATCCGTTTGTGTAAATAAGCCTGCTTCCATCCACTGTGGGGAACATGACATTAATTTTATTATCCTTTCTGCCAGAAGGAGTTTTCTGAGTTATAAATAGATACAGTAATTATAAGTTGATTGCTATAGCATCATTTTTCCGATATATTAGTGATTTTAGTCACAAAATGTAACTTTTAGCCAATTGCCATAGTGAAGAAAGCCATGTAAAATACTGGGGGAAGAAAAGTATGATGACAAAAATTGGATAGCCTTTTTTCCGGTTCCACCTCCCAAGATTGTGTACATCTTCCTACTGTCTTCTTCATAGGAAACAATATATTGTGTAATGTAGATTTTGTAAATCCCATTAATTTTTCACTAAAGTTGCACCCTCCCTGCCCTGCAGGGAATATTAATAATTCCCTATAAATTTGTATAAATGAGTATAGTGGAAATGGGCATCGGTGTAATTATGCAGAAAATCTTGTCATTACTTTGATTACAGGTTAAGCCGCTGCTTCAATTTTCCCCCACTACTAGAGACTGCAGCCTACTGTGCACACCAGAACACAGTGTGGAGTTTGTGTGCGTTTCAGTATAGAAAACTGAGGGGGGAGTAAAAGAACAATCATTGTGACTCTAAGCATTGTTTCCTGGACTGGATCTTTGAGGTTGGATTCTGTATCTAAAATGCTGTAAAATAATTTATTGAGGATTTCAGATGCCTTTGTGAAGAATTTTTTTGGAATAAGCTGAAGCAGAAAAGTGCTTCTATGTCCTTCCTAATGAGCAAAAATAGTTAAAAGATGTATGTTAATTTTTAGTGCAATATGGGGTATGAAGGCAAATCTTAAAAACATCACCTTCTAAACAAGTAATGCTTTCTAATACATCTAAAGCACTTTAGTCAAAGCAGTATTACTTTTATTAAATATGTTCAAGTGTATGAAGTCTGTTCTGAACTAATCTCTGACCTACACATATATTCCTGCAAACCTGTGAATTGTGCACTTTTGCCTAGCTCATATTGCATTCAACCAATGTAAAGCTAAGCATCCTGGTGACTGAATATTGATTTTTCTGGGAGTGCTGCTTTCACTACACTTCAATTTGTATTCTGTGAAAATTGGACTCCTGTTTGGATGCAAGTGCTCTCAGAAGAAAACGAATTTTTTATAAAGAAGAGTAAATCTTATAGAGAGCTATTAAAATACAAATAGAATATATAATTTTGGAGAGAATTTCATATATTGATGTGTTTCAGGGTTTTCAGTATAACGAAGTCCCAAATTCTGGCTGCCGCTATACTGTGCCTGTCCAGCTCCTGCCTCTCTGGTGTGCATGGCACAATGGCAGCAGTGGTTCTTCAAGTAATGCTGTCTTGCTGCCCAGAATGTGTCAGCATTGACCAAAGGTAGCACTGGTTAGGAATTTTAAGTGTCAACTTAAGATAAAAGCTTGGCTCTTTCTCAGAGTGTTCATCTTCACTGACGCCAAAGGCCTCTATTGATTTTAAAATCAACTCAACACTCCACATATATTTTCTATGTTTTTAAAATGTGCTAGATAGCTAGCATATAAAAGCAAATGAGAAAAGTATTGCAAAAAAGCAAAATGATGTTTTAGAGGTGCAATGCTTGTAAAGAGTACAATTTAAATTGTTGTGATGGCATCTTTTTTGCCTGCATTGTGCTTTCAGGGAGCAATCTCATTTTTTAGTGAAGAAAAGTCAAAAAGCCTTATTTATACTACATGCATGCATATTTTTTTGGGGCACATTGTTTTCAGATAAAAAATTCAATATATTTTCTGTAAATTACTCTTTGAAAGGCAGGCTCTGTAATACTTTAAATACATGAGAATATACTTTATTCAAAGTAACACACTTCTGTTTTCCTTATGTTTTATAAAGATCATTTTAGAGTATTGCATACTTTTGGATGTTGTTTTATATCAATCATTGTATCAGTTATGGTCTTGATAAAATCCAAAGCACGGGGCTAGTGAAAGTATTACTCATGTTACTCAATTCTGTTGTAAATAATTTTGAGGGAAAGAAAGGGGAAGTATATTGATCATTAAACAGGGATTTCAGAGGTCTCTGACAGTCCTCTCCCCAGAATGAATTTCATTCAGAAATTTGATTCAGATCTTGAACAGGGTTACAGAGCTCATAGTCATCTGCAGCGTGGGGAGGACAGCCACGAGGCCCTCAGGGTCTGGGGTGTCGGCACACCCTCACTCTGAAGAAGGGCTGGTGCAGCATTAGGAGTGCATGAAGCAGCCTTTGCCAAGGCTGGAATTCCAGGGCTGGTCAGCCCTGAAGCCTAGGGGGTGGGGTGTGTGGAGGCTGGGAGGACTGGAGAAGCCCAAGGTGGTCAGTAAACCCCTGGGTACGTCCAAGAGGTTTGGAAGGCTTGGCAGCCCCCAGGGACTTCTCCAAAGACCTACTCCCCAGGCAGATGGTGCCTGACTGGTCTTATCCTTCCTTCCGAGGTGCAGGACCTTGCATTTGCACTGGTTCAACTTCATCCTCCCTTAGTACCCTTCCCCAAGCTTGCCTGGGGCTCTCCAGCTGGCAGCTCTGCCCAGGACCTTCCTCGCTGCCTTTTGGAGGAGAAGTGGAGTGTGACCACTGGTTAGGGTAGAGCTGAATTGGTACAAATATAATTGTGAATTAAATTTATTCCAGTGTGCATCCATTTTTTATTTTCACAAGCTTTCACTTCAAATGCATTTTTGTGTTTTGTGATAGCCATTGTGAAAGGAGTTTGGGATTTTGTTTGTGTGTTATTTTGGTGTTATTTTTGAGAAGAGGAGCACTGTTACCTAAGTGACAGCAGCGAGAAACTGGGTGCTGATGCCTAACTAGTACACGGTGTTACTGCGGTAGGGAACAGTTCTCGTGGGCGAAATGCCAGTAGGTGGAAAAGGAATAGCTGTCCTTGAGCATGGGCAGGCTAGAGTGCTATGCAAACTTGGATGTTCAGTGGTATTTGATATGCATCTCTTGGGGTGAATGTTTTTAAGACAAAGTAAACAAGGAAAAGTCTGCTGGACTCCAGCCGTAGTGGTATATTAGCAGGAAATACTAATGAGCCTTGCAATTCTGTTTCCAATATAATATTTGCTTTTCCTAATGGATACTATCTTACCTACCTCTGCCATAGAATGATGTAGCGCTTTACAATGATAACAATAACATTAAATTATGAAAAATAGATCTGTGGAGCTGTCGTATTTTATAGAACCATTTTTATTGATAATGTTAGCATTCAAAATCCTCATGTGGGCTGATCATTAAAGCTCATTTAAAAACCATCAGAGGGTTGCTTATAGCTCAAATACAGTGCAAGGAATTTAAATGTTAATTATGTGCAGAGAGATATAAGAAATAGAATTTGTAGTCACATGCATTCTTGATTGTGAATCCATAATATATTATTTTTTCTTCAGAGAGTTGAAGAGATGCCATTAATGTAAAAGGTGAAAGTGTTCATTAAATCCATGGTGCAGCACTAGGCTCTTAATTTGATAAAATGAGACATAGAACTGGGTAACTGCTGCACTGCTGGCCTTTTTAAACACTGTACTGGTTGTGGTGGTGATATTTTGATAGTGAGTTCGGTATTTTGACAAAGTGCAAAACTTAAGCCTTTCAGCCATATTCCTTGCTTTAAGTGCTATATGAAAGTGATAAGTAGCACTCCATAATTAATCTATCGCTAAGGTGTAGCTTTTACCGTAGTTGATAGTTAAGATTTTTTGGGTTTTCTCAGTTTTCAAGATTAGATATTAAAAAGGCAGTTACTGAAGTTTGATAATATTCATGTTGTTTTACAATATATGATCGGATTTCTAAATTTACAGGTTTGATTTCTTCTATTCTATAGAGTTGGCGTATGTGAGCCATACACTTTTTGACATTGTTCTTATTTAGCTTTAGCTGAAATTTTTAACAGCTCTTTTAAAAGGTGGAGGAGTACATTTAAGTAATCTGAAGCAGTGTGCAAGTTTGTTTCTGCTTAGCTGGTTCGTTTTAAGTCCTGAATAATTGAAATATTTGAAAGATTTAGTCATTGTTTTTCACAACATACAAAATGCATGTAGTGAAAAATTTTTATTTCAGTGTTGTTTAAAACATTTACTTGAAAGAGCTCAAAACCTACCAAAGTACTTCATTTTGGTTGAGCAATGGACTTTGGCTGAATAAATGGTATTGTATAAAAGGAAAAACTATTTTTCTCTGTGCTAGGCTGATCTGCTCATATTCTTCCCATTGCTCTACACGAAAACATTGCTAAAGTTTGAGTACGCGGAAGGTTACGTATATCTGTATGCATAACAGTATAGAATCCTTACTATATGCATGGAAAATGAAAGTATCAGCACAGAGGCCAGGAGTTAAAGTTCTGCTCATGTCATTGATCCCACTCTAGAATGATATTAAATGTTGGCTTGCCAGCAAGCAGTGAGTGCATGGGTTCAGAGCTTTGGAAAGGGTCTCTTTTTAGGAACAAATGGGCCTGGTCTTTGTACCTGGATTCATGCAGCGTGCACTCAAACGTATCAGAGGGTGCTGCATTTGAAAGCACGTCTGAAATGAGGCATTGGGATCCCATTCACTGCACTCCATGTGGAAAGGCTGCCTGGTTCCCCAGTGGACGCTCTCTCTGGGCACTTGCATCTGTGACCTCAGGCTAGAAGGTGGTGCAGACCTGGCTGCTGGTTAACAGCAATGTGGTAGAGCCTCAGGCTGTAGCACATCAGAACAAAATAGAGCTTGGCCATTGTAGGCCAGTTGTTAATGTAGAAGCACCTGATAAGATGAACTGTGACTGCCTCTCTGGTCCTGATGACACACTGTAAAATAACTAAATAGAGTAACTGATTTCTTTGCCCTCAAATATTTTAATGCCATGCTTTATCATAGGGAGCTGTTCGCTAACTCAGAATAACTAGTTTAGTTTATTTACCTAGATTTCTAGGAAAGCTATAGGAGTGCAAGGCTATATGAAAAAATTCTGTTTACTCTGACCCAGGGAATATTGTTCCCTGTGTGGTTTTGGGGCTTATTTTAACAGAGATGAGTTGGAATTGAAATACTTACTAAAGAAAGGCAGCTAACCTAAACCTCTAATTACCTGGAAAACTTCAGGCTGAACATTCAGCACCGTAATTACCTCAAAATTACTAGCTGAGTCTGGACAAAATATTTTTCTTTGGCATTTTGCTTTATGCCTCTAGCTTGAAAGAGAAATTAAACCTGCAAGTGCTGTAGGTGCTGTCAAAACAAGACAACCGAAGCAAGAAACAAGCTGCTTTTTAATTTCTATTGATTTTTCTCAAACTTTTTCAACTTATCTTCTGTAAAATAACTGCAAGATGCTATATAATTAAACTTCAAGGTACTGAGCAAGAAAGTCAACAGATGAAGCCGAACATAAGTAAGAAGACCAGAATCTGGGAGTAGATAACATTGAAGTACAAACCTGCTGGGAAATATTTCATCCTCTGTTCTAGTCTCAAGGACAGTTTGGAATAAAGAGCCTTGCAATTGGCTGAGTGGGAGGTCCTTTCTAAAGAGACCTGCGGGATATGTCTATGATGTGTGTCTATTTTTCAGTCACCTCTAGACACAAATACAGGAGGTGATTAGTAGCATGGTCATGGCCTATTTATTTCAAGGAAGTATGAACCCAAAGAAAACCTAAGCTAGTGACCCTAAACAAGTTGTAAATGTAAACTGGCCCAGAGAACAGTTAATGGTTGACCATGAATGGAGCCAACAGTGAGCTTGAGTGTTTTCTGGTCAACTGGATTTCAGAGGAGTTCAGACATTTCTTCTAATTTTGATTCATTATGGGCACTAGTGGACTCCCAACAGCTCTTCAGATGTGATTGATGAATACGAGTCTGTGCTCAGACAACATGAGAGGGTTTTCAAAGTGTCCCACTTTGGCATGTGCTTATTGGCAAGTGTAGAACACTCTTCTCTGTGAGACTGATCTGCATGGCATCTAGGAAGAGGACAGAGGAAAGGAACTGGGAATCTCTTTTCCCTGAGGGCAGACCAATCATCTGACCTTAGAACTTGTTCACCATTAGAGAAATCAGTGTGACAACTGTGTTGGTTGCAGAGATCTTACATTAATCTTTCAATAAACCTGTCTAGGTACAAAAGCTGTAGTCTGGTCTTTTTTCCAAAGCTGAAGGCGTAGTGCCTGAATGTGATTCTGTGATTCTATGCTATGATTCTATATAGCTGAGGATAAAAGATAAAGGCAGTGCAGGGATTTTCTGGAGTATAACTTATCTAATGGCATTTTATGTCTTTACTCTTTTATGTACTGTTCTTCAGATGTTAGCTTTTAGAGTTTTAGAAAATAAGTGTGGAATCAAATCAGACTTCTCTCAGTGCTGCTGCATCAATTTCCATTCATATATTTTAGGCTGTCACTTGTTCCTGAAGGATCTGTGCTTGAGAGTTGTGGTTCAACCCTCCTCTGTTGGAGACTGTTTTAGATGGACAACCAACTGGTAGATGGCTTTGGTTAAAATGAAAGAAATAGAAACTCTTTCTGCAGCATAATGCTTAGCAACTAATGCTTTGTGACGCAACACTTGGTTTTTTAGAGGCTTGAATAACACTCAATTAGCAGGTGAGGAAAAGGGACATAAATGCTAGTTTTGATGGTTTTACAGTACTTTTACTTTTTCTTAAAACCGTTTACTGGAAATAATACTGTGACGTAATGTCAGTAGTATCAGTGAGTTGAACAGAAAGGCAATGTGTCTGCTGCCTTTGTAAATAACATTTTCTTTCAGTCCCAGGGCCAAGATTTGGACTGAACAAAGAGAGGATTTTTTTCATCAGTCATTTTAGAAGGCATAGAAAAGTCAGAGTAAAAAGTCATCAAGGACTTTTGTGTGTGTAGCAACCTAAAGAAATTTGCATGATGATGGAACATTGTCAGCTACATTCCAAGGTAGCTTTTTGGTTTATACCTTATTTTTATTTTCTCAATAATCTCCACAACAAAAGCGAGATGACTATTTATTGAAAAAAAAATCTTCACATTGCTTGCTTTAACTGTTATGTGGTTCCTAAGAAAACCCAGAAGCATGAAGGACGTTCATCCTTCCTGAACTTCCTGAAGTATTCAAGAGCAAATGAGTAGGTTGTGACTTTCAAGCATGAGCAGCCTTTGCCTGAGAGACCCAGCTATAGTGTTTTCTGGCCAAGAAGGGTAGAACATATGCAATCCAAAGTCCGAATAAAGAAATAAATCAGAGTTTCTGCCTGAGGGGGTACATCCTCTGGAGTTGTTCTAGGAAAGAGAAATTATGCTTTGGTAAAGTATGATATAAACATACTTTGTGTCTTCCATTAGAGTGAAGACTAGGAAACTCTTGTATCGTAAATCAGTCGATTCAAATAATGAGGAAGGGATATTCTGCTTCCTAAATGCTTATTCTACTTAAGTCTATGAACGTGTTAAAACATACAGTAATTGCGGGCTTCAGAACTATTCTGTTACTTAAAAATACTTACAAACAATCTTGATGAAGGTTCTTTTCCCATAAGTTGCCTGTCAATGAACTCTGATGTCACTTCAAAAGATAATTTTAATGGGAGACTTTTAGCTGGTAGCTTCCATGACTGTAATAGTATTTTAGGGTTGTTTTCATTTGAGTCTTGACACCTTTTCAAAATTTTAACAAATCCTGCAGGTAGGAAATATGTACATGTTAGAATTGGATAGGTGAATTTAAGGGGCAAATGAGTAATGGCTTGGTTTTTTTTATTTTTAAGATAAAAAGGTTGCAATTATTGAACTCATTTTTTTTCATTATTGTGATCTCTCTCGCTAGAAATGCAAAGTTTTAAAGATGGTATTTAAGATTTGTATAATCCTTCTACAATTTGGAAGTACTATGAAAAGTTTTTCTAAATCAAGTTAAAATAATTTTGCTTATAGAAAACTTTAATAGTTTTTTCAGACCACATGGAGATCACTTATAACCAAAACATTAAGAAAACATTAAGCTTAGAGGTTTGAACAAGAAAAGTCATGAAGGAAGAATGTAATTTTTATGTGGAAAAATCCTTGTTATTATGGGTGAAACTAGGCATTTGTTAGATCTGGCATCCTGTCTCCAGCATGCTGAGCATTGTTGGACGGCTTCTGTAATTTAGCAAACACATATTAATATATGAGTTTCCGAAAGTATATTGTGAATAAATTCTATAGGGAAACATACAGGATATTACTTTGAGAAAAGAGCTCTTGTCATATTTATAAGCACTTGATATTTTTTTTTTCCTCAGATGTAATCATAAACAATGTTAGTCTCTTCTCTACATAAACCATATGTAAAACACAAACTTCAAGTTTAATGTAAAGGATTCAATTAGATGTTTTAGTCTTCCTGATATGTACCACTAGAATGTTTCAAAGAACATGCAAAGTTCTTCAAGTTACTATGATCTTACTTATCTAGCACATGGTAAATGTTAGCTCTAGGATGCAAGCTTGGATTTCAAAAACATTCAAAAAAGTTGTTGAAAGGAGATTGTCCCTTTCTGTAAGGAAAATCATAACTTTCCTTTTGCTTCTGAACATGATTTTAAAGCTCAGTGACAGAAAGAAACATAGTCAAAGTGAAATATCCCATGGCGGTTTCATTTCACCCTTTGAAGACATAGTGGTGGGAGGAAATAAGGGTAACTTCACTGCCAGACAATAACAAACTACTTTTTAACCTATTTAATCTTTTGCATGTCAGATTGGTTTTGTAGTAGAAGGTTTCAGGTTTTCTTATCTGGTGTAGATCTTTCAGCTTATATTTTCAAGCAAGGTCACTTGTCAAATTTAGTTTTTGAGGAACCTCAAACACAGCATAGCTCCCTGCCTTATGCTATTTCTTGCTTTAGTAAAGGGAGAGAAAAAAAGAAAGAAAGAAAAATAAGAAAATGAGATATTGGGGAGATGTGTCTTCTGAGCTACTTTTTTCACGGGATAGGAAAGTGAAACCCAGAGATTCAGCTATACTTTGCCTCTGAAAAAGGCCAATATCATATGAAAAGCCAAAGCAGCATCTGATTTTCTTTCTGCTTTATTCTCCCTGCTTTCAATGTATTTGGAAGAAGGAGACATCCTATCCATCTACATCATATCCAGCTACAGCTGTTATTTATTACTGTAACTTCAACTGAGCAGTGGGAAATTGCCTATGACATCAAAAGCTTCTCACAAAACTGGTTTTTCCCACTCTGATCTCCTGTTTATGAGTCATGGCAATATAGCTTGAGATTTCTTTCTACAATTTCCATTCTTACCAATCTGCTGATCCAAACTCTTTGTTCAAAGTCAACTGCTGATCATCTCCTTTGCTGATCCTTACCTTGCCATCTGTCAGGTAACTCCTACCCCATCTAAAAATGTCCCTCACTTGTATGATGATTCCTCTCCTCTCCTCTCCTCTCCTCTCCTCTCCTCTC
>WEIT01041280.1:3966-41960 GCA_013389985.1 Dryoscopus gambensis
GGGTAGAGAACCATCTCTTCGTCTCCCCACCCTTCCATCCTGCAAAAAGCTGGCTTAGTCCATTCCCTTCCAATCTCTCTCCCTCTCTCTCTGGGCTCCGGCCTACCTCTCTCCTCAGGCCGAGTGACTTCAGGCCGCATGGCTGCCCCTCCCCCACTCAGGCCCAGGCCTTCAGGCCTTGGGCTGGGTGAGGGAGGAGACGAGGAGACGTGCTCCTTTCAGTGGCCGGAACACAAAAGGAAGTACCTCTGTGAATCTTTCCTTTATCTCCTCATGTTCTCAGAGGTGACACATCTCCTTAGTGGCCACACCAGATGTCAATATTCACTTCTAATCCATGATTGGTTTGACTACACCTTCCTTAAAAAACTTCCTTCCTGTCAAACCAGGACAGCGGGTCACAGGCCAAGCATGAGGTATCTCTGGCGCCAAAAGGGCTCAGGCCCTCAGCTAAGAATCAACATCTTGGTCTGGAAAGCAAATGTGGGAACAGATGAAAGAAACATTCTTGACCAAAAGACACGGTACTTATGTCTATAAAAGCCCCCACAATTATCACAGAGGCAGAAGTATCTTACACAGTTGTGGGAACCAGTGAACATCTCAATCAGGGAATGAGAGAGTCCCCTAAAGGGACAGACCCCAAAAGAACTTTCCAGGTTAAGGTGACTAAAAAGGCCTCTCCCAGAATGCCCTGTTCTGTCATGGAAATGTATCCCAATTCTGCTTCCCCAGTTGGCCTCATCACCCCCTTATACCTTATGTATTCCTTCTCCACAAAATTCTCGCTTCCCCACTCTCCCATTGTACCTTGTTCCTCGCCACTCCCTCGGATTTTCCCATTGGCTCTCATACCCTAGTCCTGCCTATGTACCGCCCCTGTCCCTGAGGCTTTCCCCGCCCCCATATATAACCTGGAACTCTCCGTCCCCTGATGTCTTTGGTCCCTGGTGCCTTTCGTGAATGGGGCTCAAATAAACCTGTGCTGTGGAATTACACACAAGGACCCTTCCTGCCTCTTTGCCGTCAACCTGTTGAAGAAGCTGTCCAGAGTGTGTGTGTGTCTGTGTGAATGCAGTGGCTGCCGAGTGACTTTCTGTTGGAGTCAGTTCAGGACGTCATAGCACCCCACCAAAACACCCCCTGGAACCAACACATGCTCCACGGAAACATGTGAGAAGATTTCTCCCTGGAGCTAGGTGCAACTCCAGGTCCCTTTCCCTGGGAATTAAGAGAGAGGATTTCTCGATGTGTACTCCATCAAGACTGGATGGTAAGAACATTGATTCCTAAGTTATACAATTTCTGGTCTAGCTGTAATTTTAATAGTACCTTTAGCCCCGTGTGTATACTAATATTCCTTTTTTGTCTTATCCCTGTGTAGTAATAGTCTAAGTCTTATGTCTGTTATTTTTGTGTCTATTAATAAATAATTCATTCTATAATAGACTGAATCAGCCATTATTAAAGAACTTGCAAATGGTAGTGGATTTTGGGGTGCTGGCCACCTCAATACAGCTACTGCCTGCTGCCAGAGGCCTGGGAAAAAGGCAGGGAAACCCACATCATCCATTCACAACAGCTAACACACAGAAAGATAAGATATTTTCAAGACAGTGAAGACCACACACTGCTTCTTAGGGATGTGCTTCCACTGCAGGGCTTTGGTGACAGACTGAGGGCACCATGTAGGGAAGGAATAAAGAAGCCAGGTCTAGTACAGCTGGTCAGACACTCCACAACCCATGAGATTAAGCTAAAGTTTTGCCTGCTCAGAATTAGAACTGCTGAAATCCAAAAACAAGCCACAGACTTCAGTATTTACATTGTTGCAATGAAAGTCTGGTTTTGCAAGCCTCTGCTGCCCAATAAAACCCTGAAAAGATGGTATTTTGTCCACTTTTTTTCAGTTAGAGTTAAAGGCAGGAGTGTAGGATGTGGTGAATATTCAGAATAAAGGGAAATCTAGAAAAGGCATTCATTTCAACTATGCTGTTTCCTCACAAAAGGAAAAAATCAGTGCCTGCCATATATTTATGTCATTGCTAACTATGCAGCTCCTGGAACTGCATTAACCTTGGCTCTATTTCTGTTGCCACGGGGAAATGGATGTCTAAATCTTAGATGTTTGTCTTGCCTCCTGCATTCTGAATGTTTCCATATGATTCCCAGATCTATCTCTCTTTAGCAAAATCCTCACTGCTTCTGGTAATTCATTATTTGACTTTCAATTAGAGGACTTGCCACAGTTTATTATTATTTGTACGATATTTAAATGATTCATCCAAGTAACAAGTAGGAAAATGTCACCTGAAAAAAACCAAGATGTGTTGCCTGACTTCCTGAATTTCTCTTTGGATCTATTCAATGTTTTGAATGTAATGGGCATACTTGTGTAAATTTCCAAATGGAAAAATGGAGATATTTTGATATTTGTTAAGGTTAAAAAATGAGATTAAAAATGTGATTTTTTTTAATGATTCAAGCAATTTAAAAAAAATATTGAGCCCAGATACACAAAACTTATAGGTAACACAACCTGTTCCCAGCAACAAAATTCTTTTTTGTAGAGAAATGTTTGCACCCATATTTGCAAAATGAATACAAAATTTTGTAGCATTCATAAACGTATGCTTTAGACGAGGCTTTTTTTGAGGAATGTCTGACGTGTTTGAGTTGAAAGAGGCAAAGTATTTCTTTCCTTATTATGGTCATAATTTTACAAATATATTACTATCGATTAATATCAATAGCTGTGTTTAAAATACAGTGTTGATTTTTTTTAACTATAAAAGAAATTATAGGGGAAGAAACCATATACATAAGTCATCAGGAAAATACAAAGTTTGCTTTGCTATGTTTTTATAAGCTTTGTGGAAGTTGTATTTATTTTATTCTTTGTTTCTTGGCCAATGTTGATTCTTCATTCCATAAGTTGATAGTATTTCAGAAATTGCTCAAGAAGTAAAAATACTCTTCTTTTAAACGAGTCAGAACCTTCTCCTTCTCACTTTAACCTATATAGATGAAGTGTATTTCACTGCTCCATGAGAATTCAGTTCCCTGGGTGCTGGGAGATGCTGTCTACCAGTGGGGTAGGTGCAGCCAAGCACTTTGGGAAGCAGCAGGCCCTGACTTCTGCAATGTGCAGACTTCACCAAGAGCAAAAAGGCAGGAGTCTGCTGGTGAGCAATGGGCTTACTTGATATTTAATTTTAATGAAGTAATGGGAGATACAAGTGTTAAAAATCCCAGTGTTCTCTTCCTGAAAAACTGCCATAATTTTCATTTGTTTTTCTCAATGTTCCTTCAGTACCAAAAGAAACTGTCATGCATAATTTAAATAGTCTTTCTTTACTGCTTGAATATTTTTCCCATCTTCTTGGCAAGATGCTAATTTTCAGGCTCTTATTGTTTTGGATATCGAATCTTTCAGTCCAGATATTTCTCAGTTTTTATGAGATAATACCCTATATATTCTTTGAATCATCTTTAAATCTCTGTCATTGGATATTTCTTCAATGCTTGTCTGATGTTTAATGGTTATGATTTTCTCCCTATGACAACTGCAAGATCTGTGCCCAGCCATCTTAGTTGCATAAGAGGTGACTGACAGCTTTGCCTCCTCAAATTTTTGTAAAGGATTCAAAGGAGGAGATAATATGATAATTAAATTCCCTAATTTCAACTTTCCCATTACTTTTTGTGGAACAGCTTATCTTGAATGATGGGCAAAGCTGAAAACTCTTAATGCCTTTAGGATCTTCAGCAGTGGAGAGTGAGTTTTGATACCTCACTGGTTTCTAAAAGACACTTTTCTTGAGGACTTAAAAATACTCAGGGTAGATAAGCCACCTTCTTAGGCAACTCTGTTGGGGGAAACAAAGAAAGGAAAACAGAAACCAGAAAATAAATACGTTATTAATAACTTTAAATTTTTCTTGTGGTATAAATTCATAAATTGAATGAATGAGATACCAGAGTTGTTGAGGTATATATGAGCAGTGGAGAGACGACTTTCAAGATACAGAAAAAATGTTTTCTTCTGCTACAGCTTCAAGAATGACATTTCAATCCTTTTGCAATGGATTGAGCATTGCAAAACCTGCACTGGCTATAGCAGAAGAAAGAATTCGCATCCATTTCAGCTAGTGTTCTACAAACAATGATTAAAACTCACCCCTGTGAAATAAATGAATGCTGTCATTCTCATTTTACAGACAGGAAAACTAAGTTACAGAGAAACTGTGGGATTTGCTTGCTGCTGCATGCAAAGTTGAGTATAAACCAGGCACTATCTGCTTAATAACTAGACCACACATCCTTCCTAAATAGGAAATGCTGCCTGGACTCTCTATGAAGATATATCTACTTGGTGAGTCATATACTGGCAAAAATTCTTCTGTGACATACATATCTTGAAATACTTCTGAAGTCAAAGCAGAATTCATAATACAGGTTTTTTTATTCACAGAAGTCTTAAATTTTAAAGAGAGAATTTTTAATGAGTGAAAGTCAGATATAAACAATAGAGGCGACGGGGTGAAAGGTCTGTGCCTTTAGAGGCTCAGAGAAGATATGTTAAAACACACTGAGGAAAAATTCCCTGCCTTTCACGGCTGCAACAAAACACCATGGATCATGGCACCATCATTTCTTAGATGCTGTTTCCCTGACTGCTTTAGACACCAAAGGTTACCATAGCCAGTAAAGACCATTCCAGAATACAGCAGCTGTAAAATAGACTATGAACTGGCTGACTCAAATGTCTCAGCCCATGAAATTGTCTTCCAGTAAATACTCTGATTAGAGGTTTGTCTTGATCCCTGCTGCAGTCTGGCCTGCTAAACACAGACTCTTCTGCTGACTGTAACCTCTTAAGAAATTTCCATGTCATCCTGTTCATGGCCATCAGGGTGGGATCAACCTGGTCATAGCTGTAATGCCTGATCCTCCTTGTTTGAATGGAGAGTGTTCGCTGCAAATTTACAAGCAACAGACAAAAGTAGGAATATCTATGCTGCAGCCAATTCCGTCTTAAAGACAATTAACGACAGTTATCCTAAGTCAATTTCAATAGGCTGAGTGAGTCACCCCACAGGCTTCTACTTCTCTCTGTTTGCAGTTTGGGAAGCCGAGTGTGCACAGCTCAGTTCTGTTAGGTGAGAGGGACCCCAGGCCTGGAAGCTTTGGTGAATTATGTACATGGTTTTACATTTTTCTTTACGTGTTTACTTGGGTTTTATTTTCCTGAAAAATATCCCAAAGTCCTGATAAGCAGTTGCTTCTTTTCTCCTCCCATGTGGAGAACTGCCAGACTATCTCTTGGAAATCTGTAACTCCCTCCTATGCCAACCACTAATGGCAGTCACTACCCCAGTGACACATTCCTGAATACATACTCTACTTTATTCCCTTCCAACAGGACAAACTCTTTGCACTTTCAGGGGAAAAAAAGAGAGAAGGAGTAAGTCAGAAAGATGAGGACAGGAACACAGAGAAAAAGGAGTGATAAATGAGAATCATCTTGCAAGCACTGAACTTCAGCAAGGCTGGTGCAACTTTAGCGGGATGTATTTTGAGAAACTGACCAGCAGTCATTTCATTAACAGAACACCCTGGCACTGACAACCTCTAAGTGTGTCTTCCTCCTTTGACATATTGCAAGTAGACTTATCTCTGCTGATGAGCAGGTTAAAGAAGTTGAGACATCCTTCATTTTCAATTGGTGTCATTTCATTCATTCTGGAGGCTTTTATCAAGGAAGGCTTGTCAGAGTAGAACATCTAATTTTTCTAAATTTTCTAAGTTCAGGACAAGCATTTTTTCCCACTTCATCAGTTTCAGGTGTCTTTTTATCAGATCTGGCAGGAAAGCAAAGCTGCCAATCTGCAGGGAATGCCGTTTAAAAGAAAATATAAGTGCTTTTGAGCTTATTCAAGCTAAAGTCTTTATTTTTTCCTATTGTTTCTTACAAAACCAGAAATTCTGAGAAAGTGTGATTTAAGAATCACTGAAACTATGATGTTACCTGAAAGTGAGATGTTTCATGGATGTTTGTGTTTTCTAACTCTGGAGCCCCCTGGGCAGCTCTGCCTGGCAGTCTGCTCCAGGACCTGTGATCTCAGAAGCCTGTCCAGCACCTCTCAGTGCTCTCTTCTTTTTCCTGCAATTGGCCAGAGGAAGATCTTACAGATTGATTGTTTAGACTGTTCAGCAGAGGCTGGAAAAAGCTGTTGAATGAGCCTTAACTGTGCTGAAGCAGCAGCTCAATAAATTTCTGCTAGAGAACTTATTTTACTGATACATCTCTTTTGCCCTCAAAAGTCTGCAGCACTTCTAATACATGGTACAATAGACAGATAACAATGAAATCAGAAGGAAATAACTTCTGGTCCAGTTTCCCTCTCTGTGAACAGGAGGTTTGTCATGACTTCAAAGGGAGAAGAAACAGGTTCTCTGTTTGAAGTTTAGCTTGCACAGTTTTGAAGCATCTTATGATGGCTCAAATGCAAGACAAAAATTGAAGGGCTGAAAACCTCATTTAAAAAGAAAATCAACAACCAAAACCTCTAACTTTAAAGTCATAAAGAAAAGCTTTGGCTCTGAAGAATTTTCCTGAAAACCCTTCTGGCACAAATAATTGTAATTGTTAGCTTTGCACCAATGAGCAGTCACTTCCACTAGAAAGAAAGATAAAATGCAAAACTAAAAGAAGGAATTTTCAGCTTGATTGTGTTGATTTTTTGTCATTCAACAGTGAAAATATAGAGGAAGGAAAGGGAAAAAAGCTTCCTAGCTGCTATAAGGCAGATCTACTGCTGACTTCATCTTCTTTAGATCAAAGCAAAGAAAGAAGAGACTTGTCTGAAGTGCCCTGGTGAGGGTTTCTCTGAAATAAACAAGTGCCCCTGCAAGGGAGAGAGAGATTTTCTTCTTGCTTTTTGTTCGTCACAATTCTCTCAAACAGGAAAAGAGAGGAAGGGAGACAGTGCTCTGGCATGCTGTTCTGTGCTCCTCTAGCCCTCAGCAGCAGTGTTTCATGCTGGATTACCCTGGCTGGCACAGGCGCTCCTGCTCTCTGCTTGGCTGGGCTTAGGGCTGAGGGAGCACTCACCGGCTCCTTCAAGATTTTCTTTCTCCTTCCTTCCATACCCAGTGCAAAAAGCTGAAAAGTAAGTGTGGCCTGAACATGGGACCAGGAAACTGAAAAGGGTGGGAAATATTTTAACACATTTGCACTGACATTGGCTTCTTAAGAGGTTACTGTATGTATTTTACATAGGAAAGAAAAGACAGAAAAAAGTTGACCAGGATAAATGGCTGATATTACTGAAGTCCTTGCAGGCATTGGCTTTGACAGCATGGAAGGTGTCTCATCTGAAGGGTAAATCAGTTCATAATAATTATCAGAAAGCTGATAAATAGCAGCCAATGTGACAAAACAATTATATAATAATTTCCGTATCCTTTGTGTTTATTTAGTAGAACATTTAATTATTTTGTAAACTACTGGTGCATCTGAGATAATAAGCACTATATGGAGACAGATGAAGGGACAATGATGATACATGTCAGCCTACAACATATACAGCAGTAAGCGTTAATCAATGAAAACACTGCTATGATGAATCTGAAAATACGCCCTTACAAATAGTTTTTCAGTTTTCTTGAGAAATGTGTCACAACTTCCAACATTCCAGCTTGTCAAGACATGACAGATGAAGTGTCACTGCATGATTAGTAATAGAGAAGGTCAGTGGTTAAGTTAAATAGTCTGAACCACCATTCCTGATGCAAGCCCAGTTACTGAGTGTCTGAGAAAGACCAAGGACATATCCTGTTGGAATGCGAGCCCCTTTAGGTCTCCATTCTACAAGCCCAGAAACGAATCAGAATATGGGGTTTGAATTAAAATCACTTTAGAAGCTGAGTCACACAAATATAAAATAGAAGTATAAACTTTAGCTTTCAGCAGAAATATATTTTAAGTGCCTTAAACACTGAGAAACTGTATTAGTGGAGTTAAAAAGACCTTAAACCTAGTTCTTTAGTACAGCAGTGCTACCTTTCACAGAGTACCATGTCTTAGACAAAATATAAACATTGTTACATTACTGGTATTTTTTAGATAAGTTGTGTACCTAAACAAAAAGAACAGATAGACATCATATGTGTAAAACCTATGTAGGATTTGTGTACGAGTTACAACTATTCTCATAGAACAGAATTAAGTTTTGATAGGTTAGAAGAAGTAGAATTAGAATCGTGTTCTATAATGATTGGTTAATTAATGAATATAATGTATGTTCTGGTGTGTTAGTTTTAGTATATAGTATAGGAATGCTGTTGCTGTAGAACTTTTGTTGCTAAGGCTGCTTTGCTGTTTCTGCTTGGACTATTTGCCCTTGGACTTCGCCTTCAGATGAAATAAACAACTTGTCTTTTTCTCTCTCTATTCCAAGTGCTGGGAATCCCCATCACCTACTCGACAATATCCCATCCTCTCATTCCCTGTTGCATCATCCGTCACTGAACCAGTCTCCACCTACTCTCTACACTTAAAATTATCTGCTTTCAGCCCTGATTTCCCTGCATATACCTTTCGTTTTCATGGGGAGCATCATGACCCTCAGGAAGATCCTCCGCTGGGTCCTGGCCCCCATCAGTTTGGAGCGGGTGTCCTGCAGGAGGCTAAAACTAAACCAAAACTACAGGACCCAGCTACACTGAGAATATGCTTGTGTTGGCAGAGGAGGAGGTGAGAGTCCCTGCATGCCACGTAGTGTGCTGTCTGCAGCCACAGCTTTCCAAGCCTGTAAATCCTTGTTTGCCCCCAGGACGTGCTAAACAATGGCCCAGTATGGAGTTTTTCAGAGAAATTTGCTGAGAAGTTGAAGAGAAGCAAAAGGGAGACACAAAAGGGATTTGCTGTGGAAGATCAACAAGAACCTGCTGAATGACTAGCTTGGCAGCCAATAGATAACCCTGAGCAGAGATGAGACAAGGGAAGCCTTGAGATTAATCTCTGATGACAAGAAGTAAGAGTAGGGGCACTTCTGCTTGCATTTATTTTTCCCAGGTCCAGCGTATAGCACAGCTGAGAAAACAGTTCAACAAATGCCGCCATCCTTAGTACTATTATTTTAAGTTAGTTAAAAATTAAAATTTATGCCCTTTTTACTACCTTTCCTCTAAAAGATCTTTCTCTTCCTTTCACATCACTAGGAAAAAATTTCCAGCTTTCAAAGAATTCATTGCCAGACTAATTTTTGACAAATTATTTCCATTTCTTATTCACTACCATCTTGCAGATTATGCCTGAGACTTCACTAGCTTCCCGTCAGGAATTAGTTCAGCTCCCCTTAGGCACTTTTGAGAATATTAGAGTAGAAGAAGTAGGTAAGATTATTTTATAAAATTTTTAGTTTATAAAAAAGGAAGAGTTGGGGAAGAGAATCTTTTAAAAGGGAATGGAAGTATTATGCTATGAAGAAAAGTGAAACATGATGAGTTCCCAGGAAAAAAAGGAAAAGGAAAGCGTTGAAAAACTTGTGAGATTTTACAAATCTCTTGCTTCTGTCCCCTCCAAATTTGAAGGACATTTTCAAATGCTGTGGAGGCACACACAGTTCTGAAAGCCATTCCCAGAACACTAGCACATATTAATCGGTAGAACTGGAATGGGAAAGAGGCATCCCACCCTGTATGATTAGGGGTACGTGCTTCTGGCCCTAAGGATTTATAGTAATGAGAGAGGGTTTATAAAGTGGTATCTTGTCTCACCAATGCTTGTCCTTGGTGCTACATAAATAAGGAAGCCTCAGTGTTTCAAATGCAGGACAGTCATTTGAAGAATTGGGGGCTACCATACTGACCAAATTGTTTTCTTTGAAGCCACTCTTTTATACTTTTAATCAGTAAATCTAATCACTTCTTTTTCTAGAACACTTTATATCTCTCTGGGTTAGACTTAAAATTTTTGACTGCTTCTACCCTGTAGTCAGACTGGTAAATTTATAATTGCCTTTATGGTGCTCCACTACAGTTATCTCATATATGACTGTAGTGGTTTCTGCAGGTTTCATAAGCTTCTTTAACTTAGTGTCATATAACTTATGGCTTTTCTGGCCATCAATTCATAGGTTACTCTTTTCAGAATAACGTAACCACAGAATTAAAGTTGTCATCATGTTTATTGTTGCCATTAGATTGGTCTATATTGCTGAATTCCTGTTCCAGCAGAATTAAAATAAATAACATTTTCCCCCTATGAAATATAAATAATACCTTTTTTTTGTCTTCCAGGGCTGAAGCCTTTCTATACACATCTCATCTCCTCTAAATTTAGGAATTTTTTTCTGACAGATTGAAAATGTCTGGGATTGATGTCAGTCTATGTTTTATCCATTTCCATAAGCATTGACGTTTCTGTGTCCAAACACTACTGTCCTCCCCTTGATCTTGCAAAAGAACCTGATAGCTGTGGTCAGAAATAGCTCATATGAAGGGACTGTGTCCTTATGTCCTACACACTTACACAAAACACCCACTAACTGGTTTTTATCCCCTGAGTTTATTCTTAGTTGTCTCTTTCAATTTTTTTTCTTAAGTTTTTTTTTCCAATTCTGCATGATCTAAAATGTATTCTTTGCTCTGTCCACAATGAATAGACCATTAGCCAATTTTGGCTCTCCTGGGAAGAAAACTATGTCTATCTAGAAGGCTAACTTCTAGATTTTACAGCACCTCCCTGAATTTATTTTAACAAAGCAATTATTTACAGCATCATGTCAAAAAATCCCTTCTGTTATTTCAGAGTTTTAGGCAGTTCATTCCTACTCAACTTTAATTTGATTCAAACTTTTTCTCAGTTAAAATAAGCAAAGCACACAGATGCTTCTGTCCCTAACCCTCTGCCCACAAAATATTTGTTATTTCTTTCCTCCATATTTTAACATACAAGCTTCATGTCTTGCCATTCAAGATAACAAATCTCATAATGTCTCAAGTATCATTTAAGAAAAAAATGCCATTCATGACCTTCTCTAGCACAGCAGTCCGACAGGGACAGAGACATTCTGTTTCTCACAGCCCATTCCAACGAGCAGTCTCATGCCGCAGCATGCAACCCTACTGCAAAGCAAAGTCAGGGCAGACAGCACCCAGCCACTTCTTTACTGTTCTGAAGGTGGTTGAACTTCTTCCGATAAATGTTCATTTTAGAAGGGATTATGTTTGTATAAATTTTTTTTTTACGTCACATTTTTCCACGAAAATGAAAACATGAAAATCTTTTTTGGCACCTCATTCTTTTGCATCATATTTTTTCAGTACAGTATTATAGAAGCAGAAAAACAAGGTGGAGGGCAGAAGTGGGTGTGGAAAAAACCTCAGCTTTGTAAAATCTCAACTGAAAACTTTTGGTTCTTGTATAAACAACCATTTTCCAGACCTGTGGAATAAAAAGTTGAATATTCCCAACCATTTCCCCCTACTTTTTCTACTAGATCTAAGAATTTTCTCTGGACCTTAGGCAATAAATGAGTTAATTCTCATCTGTGTTTCATTTAAAATGAGGTATATCGTTCAACCTTTCTAAATGCAAATTGTATTTGTTATATAAGAAAAACTCTCTCTGCAGTCAAAATAGCCTGAAAGACAGGCCAGGTATTATTATAAAATTACTTCATTTTGCTGGAAATAGTTATGCCTGGAAAGTCAAAAATAGAATTTTTCAAGAAAATCAGTCTATTCCTAGGTCTGTGACAAAGATATATATATTTCCTTTTTTAAAAAACCTTTTCAACTAAAAGGCATGTGATGTCAGTAAGAGATTTAGAAGAAAAACGTGCTAAATTCAAACTAAATTGGCATTTGCAGAGCATTTGTGTGCCCTGGAAAGTGGAGAAGGATGCTGAGTCCCCCTAGTCAGCTGGTGGCCTGGAAGGAGATAATCCAGTCCATGAGACATCCTGTCTGAATGAATAGCTGTCCAGAGCAGTAGGGTGAATTAGGCCACGGTCAGCACTGTGCTAACTCCTCTGCCCTTGGGACTGGTGCTGGCACCTGCAGAGCATTGTCCTGCAGAGCGTGGGTGCACTCCTTAGCTTGCAGCTGTCTTGGAAATGCTACATGATACTTTTCTGTGTGTGCTAATCTACCTCCAGAGCTGCTGTCTTTTAAAATACATGTGTTCAGCCATCTAACTTGAATTCCTGAACCTTGATGTGATACCACAACTCTAGTAAGTCCTAATTCACTTCAAATTATATGTACATTCCTGAGTTTTAACATTCCTTTCAGCAAATGCACCACTTAAAAAATGGATGTTAAACCAGAAAGGCACAAGCCAAACCTACAGACTCCATATCTCCATGGAAATATATCAACTAACTCTGTGTTCCTCCTGACATACATGCATGTCTCAACAATATTCAGACCTTTTCTTATATTTTATGTTTTGACTAAGGAGACTATTGTAGTATTTGGTTTGGAAATCTGAGAATATAGCTGGCACAGGAAGCAGCAGCTCCATCCCACACAAGTGGTCCTCAGTCTTTTTAAGGTCCCAGTCTCCCTTCCTTAACAAAACCATCACAGGACCAAACAAGGAAAATAAATTTACATAAAGACATATTAAGAGTACCATCCAGCAGTTACTGTGTCTGCAGCTTCTACAGGTGACTCAAGTAAAACTCTGCAACTACAAATCTGTGGAAGTTGTTGTAATGTGTGAAAATGGAGGTACCCCGCCAGGTTTCTTGCAAGGTTCCACACTGGCCAGGCACTGCAGGTGTCCTCAGACAGGAGGACACCGTCCACTGTTGTATTTAGCCTGTCAGTGGGTGATCTCCCCTTGGCTTATTTACAGACTGTTATCATGATGCACTAAGGATGCACAAGCAATTTCTCTTCAGCAGCCAGTCTCCTTCATAAGCCAGAAGGACTGAATGATAGAGTTTTTGGGGTAACTGTTCAATGCCCCTGAAACTACCTTGCACTTTTCTTTCAGTGAATCTGTATACCCACTCTAGCATACCAATTCAGTTTTCTAGGCTATGTAAAATCCCTTCCAAGGAAAGAAGGATTCTAGGGTGCTTTTCCTATCTAATTTTTCTATTTGCTAAGTTGTAGCAGCTCCTTATATCCTGCATGGTGACATAATTTTGCGGGATCCTTGTTTCATCCCTTGACACTTAGAAATCCAGCTTTCAATTTTGTCCTTGTTTTCCTCGAGGCACCAAGACCTTATTCATATGCCTATCTTGTTTCTTTATTCCAAAGTCTAAAAAGTCTGCAATTCAAAACAGTGTTTCTTGGGAAGAAGAGACAAGAGAATGACAACTGTCCAGGACAGTAGGTGCAAAAAGCTCTGATATAATGGCACTAAGAGAAAATCCTCTGGTTTTTCTTTTCTCCCTACTCACTTGTGCATTTTCTATAAAACTAAAGTGCTTTGTGCCTCCTCCCACTAGCATGGCATAAAATAGAGTACAGGTCTGAGACATGGAGTTATTTAAAACCTCTGAGCATGAAAGTTCAATTCATTCTTGTCTGTTTTGAAAAACATATTTTGCAGGAAAGATGGAAAATGTTCCATTCTTACAATAAAGATGGGAATCAAGAGGAATATCTGCTACCATCCTCTGAGCTTTCCTTGTCAGATGAAGAAACATGAGCCACAGAGTGTATGAACAAATTCAGAAAGATAAACTATTCTTCACTCTTTTATCATAGACTATCCTCTGGCTTTAGCATATGGCCAGGATATCACACAGAACAACAGTTTCTTAATATAGATTAGGAACAGCACTGAGCCAACTGCAGTTTCAAATCCATCTGCCCATGCAGAAATAGTTTCTCACTGGGATCTTCCCCCTAATGCTGAATTATTTCTGCCCACAAACCCCTTCTTCCCAAATGACTTAGGAAACAATGCACTTTCAAAAAAACCCCACCCATTATTAAAAGAAACAGAGAGCTCCCTCTACCCAGTGTCCCTACAGTGGCCTGTCATTAGACATGAGGCTTACAGTCCTCCGAGGTCCTATCAGGATAACTTCGTAATTCTTACCGTCATTGTGTTGATTCTGCATTCTGTGAATATCCATATGCGATCTTTCTCGTCCAATCAGACTTACCAGAGGCAACCAGTGTCTATGCAGATTCCCCCCATAGTCTGTACATTCAGCATCATTGCAAAGATCTGTGGTGCTCCCTGGACCATCCTGCATCCACTGGGCCATTTCCTAATTTTCCTTTGTTGCCTACCCAAGATTTCTGGTTTTAAGGGGGAAAAATTGTTCTAAGGTTTTTGGGTTATGGGGTTTTTTCCTCAATCTGACTGCTTTTTTATTCTGCGGGTTTTTTTCCCCAGTTTTCTCATTATTCTTCCCAGATTTCTGATATTCTTAGTCAAAATTTCTTTTGCATAATAAAAAAATACATCCACCATATTTTCAATCTTTTTAAATCATTATCAGCTCAAAACCAGCTACATTTCCTTCCAACAGAAACAAAGACTTCTTCAGCAATTTCTTGTCAGCTGAAATGTTTCTTCTTTAAATTGTCTAGTGAAAATATTACTCATATTTGTAAAAGGGAGTGAGCGTGTGGGATTAGACAGTTTAATATGAGTGCTTTCTCTTTTGCATTTTGAACTCAATACTGCAGATCAGGCACTGCACTGCAGCATGCTTCCCAAAACTCACAGGAGCCCAGCTCTCATCTCTCTTGTTTTAGCTGTGTATTGGTTTAACTCCATGCAAGCCTAAGAGATGATACCAATAAAAACTTGAGATGACACATTAGAGAATCAGGTCTATATTAATTTGATTTTTATAAAGCCAAATCATTTCCTAACTCAGTTGAAAGCATTCAGTATTGTTTCTGGCTAGTCTTCCAAATTATTCCCTTCAATTTGGAGCCTGCTGTTGAAGTATCTTGTATACAGCTCAGCAATTTCTGTGCTCTTCCTGCATTTTAGTGAGCTGCCTATCATATACATCACTCTCAGAATGGAGAAAAACTTTTTGGACAGGCAGAAATGAAGCTGTGTAAGCTGAAGTGGCTGTATGAAGTTTCTTACTCATAGGTAAGGAACTATTAGGAAACTGAGATCGAAATAAAATACTACATTAACAAGTTAACAGCCTATGTAAATCATAGCTGACCATCACCCAGTAACTCAAGAGTATTTATTATTGAATCCTTGGACTTTCAAAAAAAAAGTTAGAAATGAATCAGAGGCTTTTTGGTAATTATATCATTGTCTAGATACACATTACAGATACATCAAAGAAGGATGAGATTTATGTTTTCCATTAGCTGTTGAAATGGTCCATTAGCTGTTCTAGGCCCCCAATAGGAAAACTCATGAGTAAATAAAGGTAAATTGCTGCAGACTGTAGCTCACTTTCCTCTTCACTGAGTAAAAACTGGCTGTATGGCTAAGCCTAGAGAGTGGTGCTAAATGGAGTTGTGGCTGGTAACCAGTGGTGTTCCCCAGAGTCCAATACTGGGGCCAGCTCTGTTTAATATCTTTATCAATGGTCTGGAGGAAGAGATCAAGTGCACCCTCAGTCAGGTTGCAGATGGCATTGAGTTGGGCTGGACCATGGATCTGATGGAAGGTAGGAAGGCTCTGCAGAGGGATCTAAACAGACTGGATTGATGGGCTGAGGGCAATGGTACAAGGTTTAAAAATGCAGAGTGCTGCGTTGTGCCTCTGGGTCACATTAACCCCCTGCAGCACTACAGGCTGAGGTAAAAATGGCTGGAAAGCTGCTCAGTGGAAAAGGACCTGGGGGTGTTCGTTGACAGCAACTAAACATGAGCCAGCGTGTGCCCAGGTGGCCAATGGCATCCTGGCCTGTGTCAGAAATAATGTGGCCAGCAGGACCAGTGCATTGGTCTTCATGATCTTAAAGGGGTTTTTTTAACCTAAACAATTCAATTATTTTTATTCTTTCTCTCTCTCTCTCTCTTTTTTTTTTTTAGGGCTTTTAACTAATAGCTTTGAAAATGATATGTTGTTGAAATATATTAACTAAAACAATTATTAAATTTTCTTCATGTTGGGGACATGTCCTGAGACATTTTGCAAGGCATTGTGCAAGTCACAATACAATGAATGTTGTAGAAGGGTTTCCGTCTACTCTGAGAGGGTTCTTTTCCATTCAGACTTAATGTGTTCATTTCAGCCTCTTTTACTTGGCCTAAGTAACTAGCAGACATTTCAAAAGAGATGACAATGGAAGACGTTTTCCACTTACTCCTACCCCTCTCCATAAGAACTGAAATGTAGAGGATTCCTGGTGACAACCCAAATCTAAAATACACTCCAATAAAAGATATCAAACAAAAATGTCCAAGGTTTCCCAGTTTCCCCTCAAAAGAGATGAAAACACAATAATTTTAGCCTCACTTCCCCAAAAAATGAGAATAAACAATCATGTGGCCTGTGTACAGTATGTCAGACCATCCTTTCACCTAGTAACTACCAATTGCAGTTACTTATATGAAAAAAGAATTATTTAGGGGAAAAAGCCAGCAAGATATTTTGTTCCTACAAATGTGAGAAAACAGGCAGTCTTTAATTTGCTGGCATTGATGTTAAGTGCATCAATATTGAGACATACTTTTTTTTTTTTTTACTGTGAGAATTTATATAGCATAATGAGTGGAAAATTTGCCATTGGAATCTTCCACAGTAAAAAGAGCTGAAAATGTGCTTAGATATGTACATGCATGGCAAATACCAGGTGTAACTCAAGAGCAAAAGTAAGTTCTGATGGACATGGTCAGGATGGGATCTGGATCCCCAGTATGCAGGTGGTTAACTCTATTGCTACTGGATTCAACTGGAAGCACCTTTCAGGAGGCTCCAATCCCATGACTTATGGAGTCTCCTGGGCTGCACTTAGTGAGTCTCAAAAGAGAGTTTAGGAAAGCCATTTACTTAGGAAAAACAGGGTAAAGCAAAGAGACAATTGGTCTTGCCTTAAAACTTGTTGATACGGACTCTGCTATTTCACAGAATTACAGAACAGTTGAGGTTAGAAGGGACCTCTGGATTTCATCTGGTCCAACTCCCCTGCTCGAGCAGGGCCACTTAAAGCTGGCTGCCCAGGACCATGGCCAGGCAGATTATGACCATCTGCAAGGATGGACAATGTACAACTTCTCTGGGCAGCCTGTGTGACCTAGAGGAGTTAATTCTTAGGTTTATAGACAGATTCTGAAAAGCACCACCAATTTTTCTCTCCAAGGGTGATACAAGGAGGTTTATGGTTTGTTTATCAATAGTTCAAAATATATAGAATCATACACTAAAAATGCAGTTTCTACCCAATTTGACAATATACAACCATTTTGACCAGCCTTTCAGTGTTTTCTATCACATTCACTCAATTGTGCACTTTTTGCCACTTATCTAGTCATCTAGTATTTTTTTAGATACTCCTCTTTCTCCTTAGTGATTAAATACAGCCATTAATGAAAGATTTGCCAGAATAAGAAGTGAACAATTACTGCTTTGGACAAAAGCTAACAAGAACGTTTCTTAAACAGCTAGAATAAAGTCCAGGGGAACTGTAAATGCCAGTTTTCTGCAAAATAAAGATAATTACATACAGCGAGATATGCACTCTTGCCCATTTTTAATGGGAGGTCTGAAAGAGTGATACAAAGCTTATGCTTTTCATCTAGGTTCTTACATCCTTCATTTTCCTTCTTTTGGTGCATCTTCTCACTGTGAGGCAGCTCACCCTCTGCCTCACCAGCAGCAGTGCTGTCGCTGTGTAGGGAGAGCCCTCCGCTCCAGCATCCTCCCAGCCTGATTCCGGCTCTGTTTCATCGTTCTCTTCCTCTTTGTGTCTCCAAGCATTCATAATACCTCTTACTCCTGGGGCTATCTGCCTGTTCTGGTTGCTTAGAAACCATTCCTGAATGGCTACAGAGGATTCAAAAAAATTGTCTTCGATAATTCTCCCACCCCCTTTCTCATAGTGGAGTACTGTTTTAAGTACTGTAAGCAGTTCTTTTTAACTTTCATTTTCATTACATTTAATGTGGTTCTTAGGTTGTCCTCTGATCTTACAAACACCATACTTACTTTTTTTTTTGCTTTCTTTTTCTTTCATCTTTATTGTCCAGTGTAACTTTTAGTGCCACAGTTCTGAAGTATCCTTCCAATGCACAGCAACCGAAAAAGTCATCACAGCCAGAGCCCTGGAAGCAGGATTTGTCTGAAGGTACAATGCAAAATCACAAAGAAGGTCTAGTCCTAAAAATGTCATAAGAGCATAAATAAAAGCTGCTCCCTTTATCCATGGGAACTTGATGATGCCGTCAAATGTGGAGGAACTGCAGGGCCCTTCCAGGCTCTTCTGAGGCTGAGAAAAAAGAAGTGTGATGAGGTCTTACCAGATTAACACCTTTATAAAGATCAAAGGCTAAAATAGGTAGCAGACCCATTGTGAGAACCCAAATAAGAGCAGAAAAAAAGCCAAAAAGGCTCTTTGTCTTCACAATGGCTTAAATGGCCAGAGCATAATTCACCAGTAGCCCTATAGCTACACTTTGCTTTTTTATGAGCACCATAAAAAAAGCATATTTTATGCTGCATATTGATTTTCAATATTCTGATATGAAATAACCAGTGTTATATGTCCAGCATGGGATCTTGTAATACACTTTATTAAATCTGTGGACAGAGTTAATATTTTCAAAAAGACAACACATTTGTTTCACTTTTTGGAACTCTTGAATCTATGCCCACATTTCCTATAACTCTCTTGCTCGAATATGAAATTCTTTACATTCTTTTAATACGTGTCTGAGTTTTACAGACATTCTAGCTTACTCTCTAAAAACTTCTGTGAATAAGAAAGCAATAACTTACTGTGAATGACTGGGTATTTTGATTGTCCTAAGTAACCCGGATCACAAATAAACTCCTTGATAGCTGAGCAGATAACTGCCCAGTAAAAGGGCTGTGGAAATTCTTCTGGTTAAGACCAAGAATAGTGACTATTCATCTGTCACCTGTGCACTTTCCTTATCATCCTAGCCTAGTGTCTGATCTTTCCCTACATCCTGGCACAGGCCATTCCCCAGCACTCTGTAGTTAAAAGTGCTGAAGGATCTGCAGATCGACAGACGTGTGAAGGTTCATGAAAACACCTGGTTGTACTAGTGCAAGTCAGGGCTAGAACTCCCTCTCTTTAATGAACAACAAGATACAGCATTAGTTCATTACTTTTCTCATCTGTGTTTTATGGTATTCAAAAACTGAAACTGCTGTGTCAGCTGAAGCTTCAAGAGCTGAGAAGTCAGATTTAGATAATTTTTAAAAATAGTTTGAAAACTGAAGCTATTAATGCTAAAACCAGAAGTGGTTTTGACACCCCTCAGTATGATTACAGAGACTATGTCCCTGCCTGGAGACAGCTATGGCTTCAGGTGAAGACAAAACATGATGAACCCTCACTAAGGGTCTTCCAGACTTCACTTATGCCACCATGATTTCCATCCTGCAAGATCTGCTTCCAGAAGCTACAAGAGAGAGAATGTGACTCTTCTACCCTTCCCCTGGGAAGTCACATATGTCTTGCACTGAAGAAGAAGAGCAGGGAACGGACTAGCCCTTGATACAGCGGGAATGTCCTTCTCCCTGCTATCTGAACATAAAAATCTCAGAAGCTCTTATTTCTACCACTCTTCAAGTGGTTTTATTGCTGCAGCATACCCGTATCTTAAAAGCAATGCTTTTAATGTTAAATATTTAATACAATCAAAGTTTGATAAGCAGCATACATTCAGGCTTTAAAATTTGTATATAAGCACCAGTTTAAGTGTGGTGAGCTCTTGAATAGATCTGAGAAGATTCAATGGTCACCTTGTTGTTTTGGCCCAGTCCTGTGATCCTCTTACTTCTCTTACTTTTTCTGCTAACATTTTAAAGAGCAGCTGAGTGCTTACATCTCAGTGTCCTATATGCTGGGGAAGGAGGGAGGGAAAACCATTTATTTTGCTGCCTTTATTCCCATGAGAACTACTAATCAGGTGGGAGTAGAACAACAAGTTCTGCTAGGCACACAGAATCTGCTTATGAGACATCTCTGCATGCTCTCGAGGTTTCATTAGCTTTAAATGGATTTTTTTCCACTCCTCCAGATCATTGTTATTTCAAAAGCAAATTTATTCAAACTAGGGAAAGACACATCTCCTCAAGTATGCCAGCTTCAAACTCAAGCACAAAATGTACTATATGTATTTTTTCAATAATTAAAATATGCATCGGTTACAACAATAGGTTTATGGCAAACTCTCTTTTCCCTCTGTAGGGAATGCTAATAATTAGTGTGATTTCTGTCATCCTTCTAAGACATGTCTGAACCAGGAATTATTATGGAGAAATAATTTTTCTATATGGGCTGTCTTACAAAAATAACCAGTTTGGTGTTTGGTATATTATCATGGAGGGAGAGAGTAACACAATAGCTACACCCAATGGCAACTTCATTAACTGCTCGTTTTCAAAGAAAACCAGGATTTTTTTACCAGGGACTCAACAAGCAAGGTCAACTATGAATACTTAGGCCAGTTTTAACAGTTGGCTTTTCATGAAGATAAATGCATTTTGAAATGGTGATACATTGAGTAATCTTTGATAATTCAATTTTTTCTTGCAATATATCTTTTAATGCACAATAGTGTTGTACTTTTGCCTGGTTTATTGCCTTTATTCAGACTAGCTTAAAAAATTGAGCCACATATTCTTCTCCTTACCAGATTCTCAGGTTTTGATATGTGTCTTCCATTGTTGTGACAAAAATAGCTTTCAGATTATTAACCACAGGAATTGCTGCTATATTAATTCTGGGTTTGCGAAGAAAACTGGAAGTGATGCTTTAACGTGTGTAAAATACATCTCCAGTTCTGTAGAACAACAGGTTAGCATCTGAGACTATAGAAACCAATAAAAAAATAATGGAGGGAGTCCAGGTTTTGGCATCTGAATTATATTAGGACAATGATTTTTCCTACTACAATGTTAGAACATTTTCATGAAGTTTAAAATTTCCATTTTGCTTTAAGAATAATGAAAAACCCTATTACATAGTTGCTCAGTAGGTACGGAATTATACATTGAGTAGAAAGAAGTACATTTGGGAGATTTGGTACTAATTGAACCAGACCAAGAAAAGTAAAGTGAAGAAAATCATATTCTGAAATTTTAGTCAACTGTGCATATGACACATTTTTGACATTATGAATTGAATGTCAAAAAAGGACCCGAGAAATAGGAAGAAATAAAACATTAGACTTGGAACCAGTGCTTCTGGTGAAAAGCAGAGACCTCCATATTATGATTTTTTTTGAATTTTATTTTTGCATCACAGCTACTTTAAGTTTGGTGGATCAACTTTTGCCTCAGAAAAAGTGACAAAATATCAATTTTCAGTTAAGTTTCACTACCAGGAATTTTGGGGTAATTCCTCTAAAATGTAATAAATGAAAGGTTAAAATTTGTGTATTTCCTTAGACTTCCTGAACTGGTATAGTTTATAGATGCATATTCCAGTCACATTCTGCACCGGTGTGAAAGAAAAGGGATTCACAAGCTACCTCATGCTTTCAGAGCCATGAAACTCAAGGGATAACTGATCCTGTCCCCTGCTCCACTGAGCAGTTCCATTGCATGACGTGTTGCTTATACAGCCACAAAAACAACAGTGATGCTCCTTCTAGATACACAAGAAGAGTTGATCCTCCTCTGCAGCAAAGACATAATAAAATATAAGGGCAGAAAAAGTGCAAGGGGATTAGCCAGTTTGCTTCCCCCATTCTACTAATCTAGGAAGAACCCAGTCAGGTGCCAAGAAAACCAAAATGATGCAGAATGATTGAGCACAAGCCATCACTCAGATACACCAACGTTTTCTCAGCTTCACCTAAATAGGCTTAGAGGGGCAGCAAAGCCTCTGCTAAAATCGTGTGGATATTTTCATTTGAAAATACCTTCATCATCATTAAAAAAAAGCCTTCATCATCGCCTACAGAAATAAAGCACCCTCACTGATTCAAGGCATCTTTCCACACTCAGCCTACATATTTGTTCAAAGCTTGGCACTGCTCTTTGGTTTCATAGCTGGAATTTCAACCCAGCTGAAAAATAACCATGTGGAAAACTTAAGTCCAAAGTTACTTGCTTATTAGCAAAAATGCTTTTAGTGAGAATCTTGTAGATTGTACTGTTTAACCATATGTAAGAGCCTCCCACACCACACTCCTCAATCAAAGTTTTGCTAATACTAGTTATGCTGATTGCAATTTGCTTGAAGGACGGTTAAAGGTTGCTGGAAGGATGCCAGTATGTCTATTGGTGGAATATATGCATTAAAAGACAAATGACAGGCAAAAATACGACAGAAAAATTTCAGATATAAAAAAGTGTAATCGGAAATCCCTGTTTTAGCATGGAAATGAGAGCAGAAACAGGGTTTTAATTTCCCTGCATACAGCAAACCACTTGTTACGCAGAAACATCCCTGGAAAGGTGGGTTTTTCTTGAGATTTATCACCAGTGTTAGCAGAAACCTTGCAAGGGTGGCTGCTCCTCACACAGCAATGTCCTTATAAGCAAAAGAAGGAGCTTGGTTCTGCTAATCATGTGCGTGTTCCCCATGTGGGGAACAGCTCTTCTTCAGTGTTTGTCATTTACTGAGAAAAATGGGAGGAGTCGCTGGTGAGACTGATGACACCTCAGTGACTGTGTTTTAAATGCAGCGGGCCCAGGGATTACCCTGCCACTGATGTGGCCGGCACAACTTCACTTCAGTCTCTTTCAGATCCTAAATACAGAATTCATGCAGAAAAGAAAATAAGGAAAAAATGAAAAGCATCTTTTTGAATAAGTGATGCCATGATGATTTTTTGCTTTTTCATATACCCCTCTTATATACCCCTTCATATACACTTTTATGCAGCTTTTATGTATCCCCAGTGCTTTTAGCCCACATACTTGTAATTCCCTAAGCCTGATAACTAGCTTAGACCCAAAGTTCCCCAAAGCTAAGAGACCAAACATCGTGGAGGCCTCGCAGTTGGGGGTCAGAAAGCCCCAGACACCAAGGTCCTCTCCAGAACACATTCTGTAAACCAAGATAGGCCCATCCAGGGGGAAGGTTCTTCAAGACGGGGGCTTCTCTTGAGCCTCTCACTGGGGAATCTGTGATAGATATGCTCACATGCAAGGTCTATAACTGTATACGCGAATCTTCGTGTGCGTGCATTTTCGGTGTGCATTCTGGGGGGGTGTGCATCTTCCTCCGTGGAGGGGGGGCACTTTCGGGGGTGCATCCTGCCTGGATGTGGTGCATCTAAGGATCCTGCAATAAATACCGAGCTAAAACTCTTTTTTCCCCTCTAACCGTGTTTGGCTTTTATTTCTAAGCCCAGGGATAAGGCAACAGAAGTGGCAGAGTTTTAGATGAAGCTCATCCGTCCAAGCTGATACTTATCTTCCCTATAAAGATGCTGATGCCTTTAATAGCAAAATAACTTCAGTATCCAAAAGAACAGAAGGGACTCAGAGCTCACTCTGTAAAAGTTTCCCAGCAAAGACACCACTGTGGTAAGTCCATGTCATAGTCTGTTTCCTACTGAAATGAATTAACTCACAGAAGTTCTGTGTTTAGGGAATTGGTCTGACAAATCAAAATGCCCCTTCTTGCACTTACTGAAGACAAGGGAAGAATTATGACTGACTCTGAGACCGGAATTTTTTCACTCATCAAGCTTAAATATCAGTTTATATATGCATCTTAGCATATTGACTATAACTAACCTATTTGCTGACTTGGAGAACGAAGCAGCAACACGAGCAAATGGCAGTCCATGGACATGCCCTGGTTTTACCTCTTGTTCCATCTTTACTTACTTGCACACCTCCAGATTCATCCTGGGAACCAAATGCCCCTTGTTTCAATTTTTGGCAAGCCTTCTTATTTATAGTGTAAGTGTCTTCAGGGCTGAGACCACACCCTGAGACCAGACTTTCTCTTGAGTTGCAGCATTCCATGGGCATGAAGGGTGTTTTACAAGCACATGAAGTGACAGCTCCATAACCTAAATATCTGACTTTTTACAGCTGGCTTCACACAGCAAGGGCCACAACGCCTAATGGCAGGGTTGAAAAGGGTATAAGAGGACAGGAATTACAAGCGTGGAAGACACTGAGATGGGCTTGATGTTGTGTGTCCACTGTGGGAAGGAAGTGTTTAGGAGACCTTGCAGGCACACATATATGGGATTTTTTTCCCCCCAGCATATAACATAGGCTGATTTTTGTATTAATCCTCAATCAGAGTAAATTAACATTTCCTTGGTAAAAACTGGGGAGGGTTCAAATTTAGCCACTTAATTCATTCACTTAAAAGAGTAATTAATTCACAGATACCACCACTTCCTTCAGGCTACTTTTTAGCATGAAATTAATATAATTATTGCCATCAAATAAGTAGAATCATTTCTACGAACAGTTTTATTTTTAAGATGGTGGTAGGGGAATAGACAAAGACCTGAGTAAGTCCCACACATCCCTGCTGGCTCTTTGGTCAGCCTCATTTCACTGTATGTGTTCGTGCCTGGCTGCTGCAGGATGTGACACCTCACTTTGTCTGGAAAGTGAGCAAGCATTCGGAACACATTACTCACAGGCTGCAGCTCCTGGCAAAGTCACCTTCATGCCACATAACTGGCAGGTAGGGAACACTGCACGGGAACTGCAGCTTGAGAGGCAGCTCCCCAAAAGCACTTGCCCCAACTCCTACACTATCCTGCAGATAACTACAGAACAAGATTCTACTTGAGCATAAGTGGCTCATGAACTGTATCCTGTCACTTGTAAGGATAAGAGAGACCATTATAGCCTTGTGATTTAATTTTATGCCTATCACAGAATGTGACAAATGGCCAACTTTTCTCTTCTGAGGCTACTTTCTCCCTGTGGTCCTCCTACAACCAAGGGAGAAGGAGGCTCCTAAAGATGGCTGTGAGTTCAGACTCCTTCTGTACCTGATTCGTTCAGTCACTTCTGATTATAATGAGAGCCCAGTGAGATTAGCCAAAGTTAATAGCTTTTGTAAAGACTTCTTAACCATGCTTTAATGCTTTTAATGTTGTCTGTTACTGAGCTCAAGAACTTAGTGAACATTCATTTCAGAAAGGCATCTGTTCTTGAATTGAAGGTACTACAGATAAGATCATCTGATATCTTTGTCTCAGCCAGTCACCCTCACTTTGCTTTCTAGTCCTTGTAGAAAAATAGGGCATGCAAAATACTTTGGAAAAATGGTACCCTGGAGTGCCTTGGACGTAAGGGATCACATTCAGAGGCTCAGATGAGATGAGTCCACCACAAACAATGCTGAATACACCACTGCTTCACTGTTTTCATTATCCCTAAAACTTAATTTTCTTTTTTCACCTGGTTGGAGGTTTTTCCTGATAGCCAGAGAACCACAAGTAAGTAAAAGATCATCTTTCAATAAAAGAGAGAGAGACAGAGAGGTTTCTAGCCTGTGTATCTGGGCAGAGATGCTCATAAACATGAAAAACATGTCCTACAGTCTCATAAATGTGAAAGTTTAAAATGTCAATACATTTTTAAAATAAATCTCATGATTTGCAGGCCTTCCTAATCTTTGAGCAGTTAAGGTTGACAACACTGTAAATAGCAGCTTCTGGCCAAAAACATAAGGCAAATTTTAAAGTTTAATGCAGAGTGACACAAAAGATAAATAAAGATTACCTTAAACTTCTGTCAAAATGTTCATAAACAAGATAAGCCATTCAGGAGAAAGGTGTCACATTTGAAATATCTGCTTACACCATAAAACAATCTTTCAGATCCACAAGGCAGATTAGGAAAGCGTTGTAATACATTTCCACCATCTGCCCCAGTGGAATGAAAAAAGAAATATAAGACTTTGTCAACAGATCCAGAAGAAACTACAAATCTACAGTCTGCACAGCAGGTGAAAGACAAGAATTTAAGTTTGGGCTGAGTCTTCAGCAAAGTCATCAAGCCATTATCATGACCAAAAGCTTCTTGCAGTCAAGTTCTCTTTGCAGCCAATCATTCCTGTTGACAGCCCATTTCCAGAATCACTCCACCTGGAGGTCTAGGCTCTTCTCCTCTCAACCTAAACATTATCCCTAGCCCAAACCCTAAATTAACCAAGTAGATTGCGCTCTGTCAAACCCACACTTTCTGTATTACCTGCACTATGACATCCTTGTGCAGACTGGGTGTATTGATTTCCTGAAGGAACTGGGAAAGCAAACTGCAGCATGTCCAGGCTCAGCTCCTTATGTCAATTGCCCCATGATAGCTGCTTGTCATACATCTGGCATTGGCCCTCTTCCTGGTACTGATACTGCCATCTTCAGCAGATCTTACGTGTCTCCTTCAGTGGTCTTGTATGATCTAACCATCTAAGGTTCAAGTTCCATCTGTGTCAGACCAGAGGGTCCCTGATGTACATCCAGGTGCTCAGAGAATTAGGTTTTAAGACAATGGGATTAGCTTAAAGGTTCATTTACATAAATCAACATAATTTACATCAAATTAATAAAAGCTCATTCTGAGAACGTGGGCACAGGGGAAGCCTTTTCAAACCTACACTTTGAAAGTCATTCATTAGATTCACAAGAAGTCTTTCTTTAGAAGAATTCCAGATTTTTTTCTCTTTTATTTAGCATTGGTTTACTAATAATTACCATGCACCTAGACTGCATTTTCAGGACTTTTCCCTTGAATATGGTAATTAAAAATTATTTAGAAATTAAGAAAGGTATTCTTAGACACAGATCACTCTAGAAGCCTGAACTTTGACATGGTCATCACATACACAATAAAAATGTGTTTCCCATTCAATGCTTTCATCTATCACCTGCAGTGAAGGATAAGACATGAAAGAAAGTGAAGACATTACCTTCTCAGATGCAAAGCACTGATCTTTCAGACATTTACTTTAGTTGGCAATACCAAATCATGACCTTGAATCCCAACGGAATTATATTTTAAATTGGTGTATTGGGTCTATTTGAGATAGGGTTAATTTTCCTCATGGCAGCCCATGTGGTGCTGTATTTTGGTTCTGCGATTTAAGCAGTGTCGATAACACACCCATGTTTTAGCTATTTCTGAGCAGTGTTTGCACCACCTCAAGGCTGCCTCAGTTTCCCACTTTGCCCCTCCAGTGAGTAGGCTGGACAGCTGGCCTGGATTGACCAACATGGTATTGCATGACATATAATGTCATGCTCAGAAATAAAAACTGAGGGATGGATGGTTTAGGGTAGCTAGTCATTGCTTGGAAACTGGCTGGGAATCAATCTACCTGTGGGAGGCAGTGAGTGACTGCCTTTATATTACTGGTTTGTTTTTTATTTCTTCTTGCTCTAAGATTTTTATCTCTCTTTATCTGAAATCATGAGTTTTTCTCACTTTTTGTCTTCACATTCTCTCCCCTGTCCCACTGTGGGGGCTAAGCTGCTAGCCAAGGTCAAAACACTGTAATTGGAATGAATTTGAGTCAGGGGAAAACACAGTTTCTTCACAATCTGCCTCCAATGCTGCTCTCTGCCTTCAAAAGAAGTCAGAAATTGTCCAAAAGTAAAAAAGTTCTGGTTTACATGTGTTCACATGCTTTTGTTGAATGCAGGAAAATGACCTCAACTAGTGTAGAAGACAAAGTCTTGCACCACATGGACTTGTGCACAGCACGAATCCAAAGATATGAGCAAATAATGTGCACTGTGTGCTCATCACAGGCTATTGTGGGTACAGAAAGTTGAAGAAAAACTTCTAAAATATTCCAGTTGTATCACACAGACCACCATCTACAGTAAATGGGAACTGAGTAGGGGAACTCTGGTATGACCACATCCTTGGAAAAATAGGTTAACCATCGTGATTAAAGTATGCCAACGACACTTACCAGTGGAGTTACTCTGGTGTCAGTGCACCCACATGGTCTTGGTGGAGGTTGGTCCTTCCGCTGTCTTCACTCTGGACAATGTGATGAATCCAAGCAGCTCACATCACCTGCCTGTGCTGCTTACAGCCTCCACTGCATACTGCTTTGATGCCTTGAAGTGTCCTGGGCACACACAGCCCGTCTAGGAACACCTGCTGTGCATTTATGGCAGATGACAGTGTCCTGGCTGGAGGTGTTGCTGGCTGAGAAACAGCCAGAGGGGTGGCTGTGGTTGCAGGGAGGCTGGTGAGAGAGACCAGACCCCACAGAGAGGATGGGGCAGGGGGCAGCCATGCCTGGCGAAGCAGCCTCTCAGGAGGGTCGACAGAGGGGTGTTAGGAATGGCATGGGAGGGTGCCAGGTACTGCAGGCAGGTCCTGCATGGGGAGACAGGAATGAGGGTCATGAGGGCTGCCGGGACTATGGGAAAGCAGTTCATGCTGGCGGCTGACACGGCATAGCATCAGGGTCCCCACGCAGCCAGGGCCAGGCAGTGACCTGCACCAGCACCCGTGGCCAGGGAGAGCACTCGGTGAGCCGTCAGTGTCTCCCTGTGCCAGTGTGGGACTCTGGGATCCTTAGAGGTGGACCCTGGAGTCCCCATGTCATGTTCTGTCCCCCACCAGGCAGCACTGGCTGAGAAGTACCAATCCCATGGTGTAAGCTGGCTCTGCTCTTGCAAGGATTTTTTTTTTTTTTTTCATAGAGTAAGGAGAAGAAAATAAACGTAAGGGCCATGTACAAGTTTGGTTTTCCTGCGGTGCCCTAACAGGGCTTTACAGCCCAGCTCTGTCAGACCTTCTGTGAAGAAGGGCCCTGGGCTCAGCTTGACAGTAAGGAAGGATGGGCTCATGTTGTCATCACCATCATTAAACAACAAAGAAGGTTTTGCTCCTTCTTCCGCCCATGAGCTGCGTGAAAAAAATAGGTCTAAATTTACTGACAGCTGGGCGCAGAGGCTCTTTAAGCACTTTTACCTTGACAGTCAGTGCCCAAACTGTTTCATTTACGTGGCACGTCGTCTGCGACCGCAAATGACCGCGCAGAGCTCGGTGCTTTCCCCTGCTCCTCAGCCGGTGCCTCTCATCAGACAAGCGCAGCAACAGCAACATCTACTGGCAAGTGGGGCTGGTGGCTGCAGCAGAGCAGAAACCACCTCCCAGTTAAGGAAGTACAAACCAGGCACAAACGGTCAAGGTTAGAAAGTAGCAAACAGAAAAAAAATCTCTGCAATAATTTTTATTTCAAACTTTTATCATGTTTGCATGCATACATAACACATAGAATATATATATCTCAAATATAAACTAGTCTTAGCTCCTCCTTTGCTTCACATGACTAACACATTTTAAACACCAACTGATTTGATGACAATATGTTCGTATCCAATTTAGCATGCTTAGATTTTACACATCAGAAGCATAACAGCAGAATTTCAAGGGAAATTATACATGCAATTTTGGTTTTGTTAGGTACTCAGGCAGTGAACAGTATGATGCCTTAAGCATGAGAGAAACATTAGATGTACAATAAGACATTCAGTACTCCTGCAAGGGCAGGATTCTAGCTTATCTTTCCTAGGCAAGATTCAAAACAATTCACTTTTTTTTTTCTCTTTTTCCCTTCAGGCACTAGTCCTGTGTTTAGTGTATCAAACAATCACTGTTCAAGACAGATCATTTTTTAATTAAAACAAGCACTTAAGCCACATCTCCTCTTTGCCATTGTTCTGAGTCTGGCTGGGATGGAGTTAATCTTCCTCACAGCAGCTCATATAGTGCTCTGTTTTAGACCTGTTACCAAACCAGTGTTATTAACACAGGTATATTTTAGCTGAACAGTACTTGCACAGCATCAGAATGTTCTTTGTTTCTCATTCTGACCCCATACTGAGTAGCCTTGGAGTGGGCAAGGGGCTGGGAGAGGACATAGCAGGTACAGCTGACCCAAACTGACCAGAGGGATATCCCATACCATGACATTTCATACTCGGTGGTAAAAAATGTGGCTAGTCTTTCCAAGGCAGCTGCTGCTCAGAGAGTTGCTGGGCATAAATCTGCTGGTGGGAAGTGGTGAGTGAGATTGCCTTTGCCCACCTTGGGGTTTTTTGGGGGAGTTTTTTCTTGCCTCTTTCTTTTACTTGTTTAACTGTCTTTATCATGACCCAGAAGGTCTTTTCTCTTTCAGTTATCTCTCTCACACTGCTGGGGGCAGGGAATGAGCATGCAGTGGGTCTGTTGTGTGATTGCTAGTCAGGATAACCCACCCTGACCAAGCTTCCTTTGCTTCATATCCTGTTCTATACATGCACATTACACTGTGTCCAGAACTATCAAGTGTGATATTTCACATATTGCTGAGATACTGCTGTGAAGTTCCCAGTTTTCACAAGTTAAACTGTATGCTAAAGGAAATACAGCATCATTTTTCATATCAAATACCCTGGACATTTCTCGTGTCTTGGCTTCTCCATGACCTTATGCCTGGATATTGCCTTGCCCTTGAATTGATCACTTACAACCAAAGTTTCCACCCTGCAAAATTATCACAACAAAACTCGGTCTGGACTTGTATTCCTCCAAGCCCATTCCTCATCCATAATGCTTTTTTCATGAAGTAAATTTTTCACAGATGAGAAGAATCACAGCAAAAGGGCACCTTGCCCCTCTATTCAGTTTCTGGCTAGAGAAAAACTCTCTTCAGGAGCAAGGTTCCCCCTGAAATCTGGTATATGTAGGCTATTCATATACAGAAATCCAGTACTTAAATCCTAAGGATATGCAGGAAGTGTATTTACTCCTCTAATAACAAATCACATTGCTAACCCTGTCCAGACCTTGTGTAAATGCTGCTCTACACCCTGCACCAATGCGTGTCACAAACAAAGAAAGGAGATACATTTCATTTCCTAGGTTCTTTTTTTTAAAATTTCCCTTATCAACTATCATTCATTCCTATGCTTTAGGACAGAATTACAGGTTCAAAAGAGGCTCATCACAAGGAGTTAGAATTTTCTCTGGGCTACATCAGTCCACAGGGAATGTGAAGAAACTGGGAACTCACTACAGTCAACAGTTTTATTTTATAGGAAGCAAACAGAGTACAAATTGAAAATTGTCTTTGTCAAGTACTATATTAAACTTTGGAAAAATGGGGGTAAAAAGTGAAGCAGAGACTGTGAACAGATAAGGAAGTATAATCTCTCCTTGGCACACTTCTTTTCATAGGTAATTTCTTATGGAGGACATGTTAATTTATTTTTCCCACTCTCAGACAAACAATCCGTATGTGCTCAACAGTCGGTGTTTTACTGACAACGTGTCAGCTTACCAAAGGGCTGATTACCCTCAATAAAAACTAAGTGGATGGCATATTTCATTTTCCCACTTATGTATGAAAAATGGCAGAAGAAAGAAGAGAGAATTATTTCCTTCCTAGAACAGCATTGTAGCTTTCCAGTCCTCTTGACTTGAATCACTCCAAAGCCAGGAGCTTGCTGTGCTCGGCTGCTGTTCGCTCCTTCCCTTCTGTCTGAACGAACATATTCATCGAATACAGTTGGGTTTCTACAGGCCCACTTTTATCTTCATTCAGAAGCGATTCAACCAGCAGTACTCCACCACCTGGTGGAGTGAAGAGAAAGAAAATACACCCTGAGCAATGACAAGCAGCCTCTACATTAAGCCATATTTCAGCATCACGGAAGACAGTGAAAGAGCCAAAGCATCAGAGCTTGTCTCTGCTTGGCTATGGAGGTATTGATGTCCCAGGGCTGAAGGAGGTGCTATGACTGGGATGGAAATTTCCCATTTTCCCCAGCTGAAATTCACAGGACCTTACTGATATTGCCCAGAAGCTGACTCTGTAGGCAGTGCATTCAAAACTCCTAGGGTTCAATGTAATGCTTAATAGGATTTTTATTATGATGTATACACTTGTGTAACAGCACAGTGTTATGTCACATATCTGATATTCCTTCTGAGAGCAGTTACTTTTAAAATAAAATACCACAAAAGATTTAAGTGTTAATCCTTCTGAGCAAAACGCCTTTTTAAGAGCTCACATAATTTTCCCATTAAAAAGGCACAAACATTGGTAGACATTAGATAACCACTCTGTTATATTTCATTATCTTGTACAAAAATAAGCTAAAAAAGATGGCAGCTGAACCTGCAGCACAAAGACCCTGCAGAGTCTCTCCCCTTGGAGATGGCTGAAGCTCATCAGAGCCACGCATGGAGCCCTCACAGTCAGATATGCAGACACAGAGTTGATGAGAGCAAAGAAAAAGCGTACTAAGGGAACTACGTCACCTCCAGCCTAATGGTAACACTCTTAGTGGTCCCTGGCATCAAAACACTGGGAATCACAACTGCGGTATTTATAATGTGAAAGGAGTCACTGCAGACTAGCTTCCTCTTTCCACATTTAGAAAGATGGGAAATTAAAAACAGAGCCACTAAAGCAGGCACTGGGAAAGCAGTGATGGAGCCCACAAGGGAGCCGTATGACTCTTATGAATCCTGGCAGTGCTCAGTAGCACTGGGACAGCAGTGTAAGAGGCTGCAGAGTCTCTCAGCCTAGTGGCACTGACTGAAGGGCAGAAGGGAAAGTCTGGCACCAGAAAAATGTATCAAGCAGGCACGAAAAAAAGCCACAGCTGCCATGTACACAAGGGGATAAATCACTACTCACACAAATGAGACTAGAAAAAAACATTGAGCTTCCTAAAGCTCTCATGATTCTCACATTCCTCTTTTTAACCCAACCAAGACAGTAAAATGCTCCCGTTACTGCTTACAAGATTCTGACATATGTCCTGTTTTCCAGTGCTGTACCTACCAGATATTATAGGAGTTATTTTTTCTTTTCATGTTTCTAAAAGACAGTTCAGAGGCTTGTTAAGGAAGATCTATTGTCAGTCACACTCCAGGTCACAGACTTGCCTGAAAGGGGAAAGGTATAATGCAGCAAGAACATCTCTGCCACATTTACTGTACAGAGTTCTGCATTTCAGCATGAAATTCAGCATTAGTTTAATTGCAAAACATTTGTTTTTATATCCTTCTTATATTGTGGAGCCCAAAGCTACACACAGTGCTCAAAGTGTGACTGCACCTACCCTGAGTATAGTGGGCCAACCAGTTCCTTTAACACTCAGTTACACTGTGCTTAATACACTCAGTGAGGCAGTTGTCCATTTTGGCCACCACAGCAAATTGTTGGTTCCTGCTGAGCTTGTCATCAACCAAAACGCCCAGATCCCTTCCTGCAGAGCTGCACTCAAGCCCCTTTGCCCCAGTCTATAAGTACATCCAGGATTACACCATCCCAGGCGTAGAATCTGGAATTTGTCCTTCTAAAATTTCATGTGGTTGGAGATTGTGCAGTGGTCTAATCTATCGAGATAAATCTGTAAGTCTTCTCTACCCTCAAGGGATTCAGTGGTTCCCCCTAACTTAGCATCATAAGCTACTTAGTTTAGCATCATTGGCAAATGACTTGGTAACATCCACGAGAGGGAAGACTCTTCTATCTTCAGTTAGAACATGGTTGAGATTACTTCTCAAAAACATGACAAGAATGTGAATTTTAAAATCACTATAGATTGTTAATGAGGAAAATTCAAACTGAAATTGAATAGAGGAATTTTATGCAAATGCACACACACACAGGAAAACAACATCAGCAAACATTAAGGAAATTGAAACTGCTCCCTGTCTGCCTTAATGATATGCTGTCTTGAAGCAAGTCATTATAAGACACTCTGTATTCACAGTCCCTTCCATCTGAAGGGACATAATATACAAATGTTATCAAACTTAGCCATCTGCATGGTAAATTAGGAAAGGGAAGAAAATAGTTGAAAAATCTTGTTCTGCGTGGTATAACAGAGAGGGGAAAGGCAATTGCAGTCAGCCCTCTGTTTCTCAAACTTGAAAAATTAAAAGTGGGAAGAAATCTCACCACAGAAAGAACCTTCCACATTTAAGGCAGTCAGACAACAAGCTCTCATGTATAAACCACTATGTTTTCAAACCTTCATGCAGAGACAAGGTCTACTCATCCAAGCCTCCAAAGGTCAGTGGGGTCTCAATAAATGTTAGGTCCATCCTGAGTGCCAGATCTGTCTTAGTTGTTTGTTGGGGTTTTTTTCCTTTAGACTTCTAACATGCTTATTCAAGTTCAAGTTCAATTTCAAAGCTTTATTATGAACTATTTTATTCTCAGAGAAGAATGTCCCTGAGCATTTCAGTCCTAGACATCTATATACGACTGAGTTATATTTCTTATCTCGGAGACTAAAAATCCACTGATGTATTGCACAATGATTTGAGGGTAGTCAAGGTCTTCTGTCAAATTCATCTTTCTGGACTGAGACACAGATTTCCTGGCTATCCTAATTTAAATAAGCTTCTTTCTACCAGACACAGAGCACAGCAGATGATCCACATAATCTTATTGCTTCTGAGAAACACACTGGTTACAAAAGGTGTTAGCTGAGTTACTTGGCTTTGATGTGTTCTTCTGTCAGGTTCAGCTGTTTCTTCCATCGTCAAGTGTAAGGCTAAAGAAGCAGTGTGGATTAAAGCTTGTATTGTCAGTTCATCAGTCAGCAACACGCTGGTACCTCAGAAGCACTTGGAAGCTTGTAACAAGCAAAACAGGAATCAGTGCAGAAGAATACCAAGAACCTGAACTCCATGCAATGCACCAGAGTTCATAAACCAAAGCAGAATCTTACTTTAGGCTTGTTCAAAAGCAGATCTATTCCACTGAAGTGGCTTTTGATGTGGGAAAGCTTCAAAAAAAGAAACAGAATATAGCAAGAGATAGAGTTTAATATGAAGAAAGCCTCTATTGATCTGGTATGCAGCTCGGCCAGACAGGTGTGCGGAACAGCAGCTTGTAAAACATGATCAGTACAGTTTACCTCATCTTTTCTCTATTTCACTAGGCTGGTTCCTCCCTGACCCACCTTGATTCCTCCATTTTCCTGCCTTTGGCCCTTTCTCTAAATAGTCCAAGTTTCCCATAAGTCCCGCAATAATTACCACAAGCCCACTTTAACTGCCCATGATGTTTTCACTCTCATAAGCCCTTTGATAATTTTGTTTCTGCCCTTCTCAGCTAAAAATATCTGGCTGAACTTCTTCATGGCTTTGTGGGCATCGTCCAGTGGTTCTCCACTAAGGGGACAGGGAGTTCTGTATTTGTCACGATGCTTCCCATTGCTTGTTTGCTAGCTTTTGTACCTTGATATGGTTTATTACTGCTTTTGTCCCTTTCTCTGTGAGAAAAAAAACTGCTTTTGCCTTTCTCTGTGAGGCTGAAGAGCCCTTAATGATCTGTCTCAAAACTAAGGTACCTGCACATTATGGATTTCTAAATATCCTTAGCATTTAAAATGTCCAACTATATATAGATCAGAAACAGTATCTGTTTCCCAGCTTCCAATACTACGTGGTATCCTGTGTTAACAAAATAGTAGGCCTAAACATACAAAAGTCAGAGCAAATTCCAAACTGCAGAAAAATGTACAACTCCTCATTCTGGGCAAAAGGGCCCAGAATCTGTGCAGCTTGCATTTAACAGGACACCATTTTTAATTTTTACGTGTTTTTAATAAGCATTGAGAGGTGAACAGTGTTGTCTTGATATGGCATCCCTAGCATTCCTATCACAGCCTGGAACTGCAGTCTTCCTTTTGTACTATAAATGCTGAAAGAAGAAACCAGCAACATGTAACACAGGCACTGCTTCATTTATCACACAGAAGGCTTATGGGTTGAAGACTGTATTCCATTTCAGAAAAGAGTTACCTGTTTTAATGGTACAAGATACAGCACAGAATAAAGACATAATATGTATCCTTCTGACAGCATGAGTCTTAAGTCATTCTCAAATCTCATACTGAGATGTTGGAAAAAACCAGTAGGTTTTATGTGCTTTAAGTCAGCTCCTGACAGCCTGATTGCACTAATATGTAGCATAAAGACATAGTTCCTGTTTTAAGAGATCTGTTTCACCCTGGAACAATGAAATTGCTTTCAGCAAGCTTGGACACATTTCCTACACCCTTTCAGAACCTGCACGGTGTGAGAATACCCAGTTATTCCTAAAAGGCTGCTGTACTGGCAGCCTTGCAGAAGACATTGTGCTCAGGGAGTCAGTGTCTTGGACAGGCCATGTCTGCTCTGCTGGGCCTCGTTCTTAAGGCCTGAGAAACTCATGTGCTATTAAGGTAATCTGTAACCCATAAAATATTTGGGAAAGGTAAGCTGCGTGTGGACCAAGGGGTGGAATGCACTGATCCTGTGCGGGGGCTTTTGGTACATCCAGGAGTCAGTGCCCCCACGGCAGCTGCCATGCTGCATGTCCAGGGTGGTGCCTGGCCTGTGCTGTGCCACAAATATCCCTCAGCTGCAGCAGGGGCTCAGGCAGCTCCCACTCGGTGCCAGTGATTGCACCACCTGCACAGCCTTGCCTTTAACAATGCAGCAACAAGTTCTTGTGAGAAAGGCCTTTTTTTTTTTGGTAAGAAAATAATAACCCAAATGACCCAAAATGAGGGGCTTCCTTCCATGGACAGTGTTTGTTCAACAGACTGTGGAAAAACCCAACAGGGCTCTATCCAATGCTGCATGGGCATAGGTGTCTGGCATCTGAAGTCACATCAAGATTTACTTGCTATCTATATCTCTCTTCTTTCTTATTAAAACAGTTATTTTATCAAGCCATTTGTTGCAGGCCTTCCTTACTCAATTCCAGAAAGCATCCCTGCCTTCAGTATAGAGCATTCTCCATAACCCTGAGAGAGCTTCATTCAAAATGTTGCCCTTCCCGTACACTAAGCTAGTGTGCAATAAGGCTTTTCTGAAGGGCTAAAGCATTAGAAGGGAGAACTGTGGAGAATTTGGGGGAAAAAAACCACACACACTTATAGAAGCACACACAGTTCAGGACAAACTGTGAACAGGTCCCCAGTGCCTCAAGGGTTGTCTAGAGCAGGACAGTGGAAGAAGGGAGAGCTGAACCTTGGAGCCAGCAGGGAGCCTGGAATGTGGTTCTTACTGTCCCAGAGTGCTTCTACACCACAGATCCCATGGGACAATTTCCCACCCTTCTGCCCTCCATTTGAGGTCTCCTTTGACAAGATGTTTCTAAGCAGTATTCAGCCCCCAGCCTCTGCCTGATCCTGCTGCAATGGGCCTGTTGCCTTTCTAAGCAGGGGTTCCTTATTCTGCTCCTCCCCTGTTTTTTTCCTGCTTAGTTACTGGTTTTTTTGTTATATTTGGAGCAGCCTTTCCTAGTGCTCAAGGCTGTGCTTCTGCAACAACCCATGACTACCAGCAAGTTCTGAAAAGCAGCAGCCACCAGCTTCCAGTTAGCACATTTAGATGGCAAATTTCCTGGCTTTTCCTGCCCCCTGCTGTTTCATGTAATTCCCAGGACATCAAGCTGTCTTGGTTTAGAAGACAGGTGACTGCCAGGGGAAAAACAGAGCCGCCCTTGGAATAGAGAATGTAAACCCCCCCACCTCCGAATTGTTATAATTTTGAAATTATGGCGCTTTCAGGTAAAGATATAGGGATAGGAATACCAGTTCTTTACTAAGAATATTATAAACTACAAAGGTAGTGGTACAGAGGAAAAAAAAAAACCAAAATGTTAAAAACGAGACAGCTCAAATTATCTTTAATCAAAAGATAATTTATTGTCAGGTTTTTAAAATAAAGTTTAAAAATAAAAAGTGAAAACCGCCCAGGGCGGAGATCGGAGACACTTCTGGTCCTGTACGGCGATGGACCCAGGTATTAGGATTAGCAGTGCCGCCAAGTTGTTATAATTCCCCAAGGTGGGGGAGGGGCTGACCAATGGGCAGCACCGGGCTCCACAAGTGACTAGCTCACAGGTGGACGAGGCAAAAATGCGCGC